>JBBBDQ010001337.1:5940000-5957500 GCA_037127315.1 Ascarosepion bandense
CTCGACTTAGTAATATTTACCCTTCTCCCCCACTTGACAGAGATGTGACACAAGGTCTTTTTTAACGTGGGGAACCTGATTACCTATCCACCGCAGTGAATAGGTTCAAAACTGGTCTTAAACTAGTCATTTTGGGTCCCAGTCCGAAGGCCGGAGCCAGTTACTCGACTTAGTCCCTCGCCAAGTACTGTCTCCTGGCTTAAATAGAATCTGGATGAGTTCACTCTGGTATGTGGGTAATGCTCCCACAACATTTATATATTTCATTTTCTTAAAAATGAGAGGAGGGAAAATACGCAGCTTCTTCGAAACTTTCGTAAGATAAAAGAATAAAACCTTATTTAAATCTATCATGAAGATAGAATGCCTGATTGTCAGCAAAAGGGATAACCCAACATGCAAATTACAGATCGGGGAAACCAAAAATCAAACAGGTATAAGAATTTAAATATCTACTAATTGTTCTAACAGAGGACGGAAAGCGTGACACTGAAATCCAAAAACATATTGGGAGAGCCAAAGTTGCATCCCAAAAGCTAAGCAGAGGATTACGAAACAGAAAAACTTCGTTAGAAATAAAGAAAAGACTGTTACGTAATATCAGTTCTCTTGTATCACAGTGGATTCTGGTCAATTTCATCACAGAGGAAGAAAAGACAACAGGCATTATTCTCAATGGACTTATTTAACCCTCTAGGGCCATTCGTATAATATTTGATACAGTATGAAAACAAGCCTTGAAAGAAATATTTTCCTGAAAAATTTTTTAAGAGAAATATTTTATAAATTTCAAATGAAAGCAGTACTGACTGCTCAGTCAATGAATACCAAACGTTTCCTTATAGGGAAATACCAAATGTTTCCTTATAGGGAAATACTGTATCAAATATGATACGAATGGCCCTAGAGGGTTAAGTTATACAGTGAAGCGATTCTAAGAAACTTAGAAATCCTACCAGAATTCATTATTTGTGGCCATAATCTTAATATAAGATATCTATATGACACAGAAACGGAAACTATATGAAATTCTACAGAACATAGTGAAGGAAAGTGAGAAGAAAGGACTGACATCAATTGCAAGAAAACAGAATGCATGGTTGTTAAAAAAGAATCGGCCCAACATTCAAAATCCAAGTTGGTTATATCGCAATCAAATAAATACAATATGTCGGAAATATTCTAACAGAAGACTAAAAGTGCCACACGGAAATCTGAATACACATTGGAATGGGCAAAGATGTGTTTCAAATGCTAAGCACAGTCTTAATACTGTGCTTAGCATTTGAAAAAAAAAAACAAAAAAAACACTCGTTAGAAATAAAGAAAAGAATATTGGACTGTTGAGTAATATCAATTATCCTATCTGAAAAAGGATCTCTTTATATATGAAAAGAGACTCGAAGCAACAGTAATGTGATTTTACAGAAAGATACTGAGAATACCATGTTAGCAAGGACAATGTTTTAGAGAAAATCTAAACAAAAAAAAATGAACATTTATACTTAACATCAGTAAGAGATGCATAAGGAATGAGGCTTGGCAAAACCGATACTCACCGGATAGGCTGAAGGCAAGAAGAGCAGAGAAAAATGATGTTGGGTGAAGGTTTTGGAATGATAAAAAATGAGAAAAAATATTGAGAGCTAAAAAGGACAAGGAAATATGGAAAGCCATGATCGCCAACGCCCTGAATGTATACGTCACAGAGAAGAAGAAACTTACACTGATAATGCGTCACAGACTTTAATTAAGCAACATGTAAATTGAGGATTTTCTGGTTATAAAAAAGAGGAGTTTAAACAAAAGCCAATGTCTTCTCGGAATAGACAGAGAACTCGGTTTGCAGGTGGCTTCGTCTTACATGCGATATTTTGAATGCAAATAAAGACGAAAATCAAAATATATCTTTTTTTTTTCTTCTACTCGGCAATGAATCAACACAAGGAGACATGCTGGTCCCATTTTAATGCAAGTGAATCTAGGATGAAATAAATACGAATGTCTCTAAAATAACCATTTATTTCATGACGAATGTTTATTAATTGCTATCATATGGTCGAATTCAAATCGTTATTTCGGCGAATCACTCTCCCTACTTATTCATATTGACTGATGTTTTTTGAAATGTTTGCGTTATTCTGTAATAAGTTTTTCCAAATTCGTTTTTTTCTTCTTCTCGGTAGCGTTTCCTCTCTTTCTCTCATTCTCTCTCTCTCTGTCTCTGTCTCTCTCTCTCTCTCTCTCTCTATATATATATATATATATATATATATATATATTTCTCTCTTGCTCACAATGCATCTACGTAAACATTTCTTATGCTTTTTACCGTCTCTTTTAATGCACCTAATTTGAAGAACTATTGCTGTAATGTTTCACATTTAGGGTACCAATTGCGCATTCATATTTGTGTCATTTCATAAACTAATTATTATTATTATTATTATTATTATTATTATTTTAATGCAGGTTCACTCCAAGTAGGTGCGCAAGAATTAGAAAACAGAAACATTACTGAGGAGTGGGAGCAAGAGAAGAGTCATCAGGGCAGCAGATACAATTGATTTATTATTATTATTATGTCATTTTTCATCATATTTCGATTTCTGCATTGGTCTCACTACCAACCAAGTCTGCGGGGAGACCTAAGGCAGGTAGTGGCGTGTTGTTATGACTCCATTTCATGTTTTTCTATCTTCCCTATCATCCCCAGCATTACATAGATAACGTTTTCCTTAGTGTGTGGGCTGTACTTAATAAGACAATTTTTTGTATATCTCTTAAGCTGGGGTTTCCAGGGATTCTTTCAATGTGTTGTTTTGTTCCATTTTTTATCATTCCGAGTGCACCTACTATCACTGGCACAACTCTTGTTTTCAATTTCCACATTTTTTCTATTTCAATTTCCAGGTCTTTATATTTTGACAGTTTTTCAAATTCCTTGGTTGCTATGTTACAATCCGCTGGACAAGCCATATCAATTAATAGACAAGTTTTCTCCTTCTGGTTTTTAACAATAATGTCTGGCCTGTTTGCTTCAATTTTTCTGTCTGTGTAGATGGTGTAATCCCATAGAATGGTTACATCTTCTATTTCTGTAACCGGTGCTGGATGATGTTCATACCAGTGTTTGTTTACAGCTTTTCCATAATGTTTGCACATTGCCCAATGTAAATATTGCCCAACTCTATCGTGGCGATATTATTGGATGCTTGGCTGAGTGACTTCAAAGTGATCTGAACTTTACCATGTGAAGGAGGTGACTTCGATCATATCATCTAGGCAGACTATCCCAGGGTGCAGCACCATCCCCTGTATTGAGATAAGCTTTCTAAACAAAACTATTCTGACGCCAACAATAGCTGTGACCGAAAGGTTGAGTATACTTCCCTTGTCCAACTACCGATCACGCCAGGTTATACACTCTCCTCCAAAAGCTAGAACTGAAGGTTATAGATTGTCTCTTTGGATTGGTTTTTACATTGGAGTTCACCCTGTATGAGGCCCTGAATCCACATGACGTAGATGGTTACAGAGTAAGAGACACAGATTATGCAGATATGTGTGGAAGATAACGGTTAACCTTAGACTTAAACAGGTTAAGATTGAGGTGATTGTGGAAACATCCTCTTGGGAGTCGGTCCGACAAAGCAGCGGCTCGAGGGAAGAAGCTGCTTGAGAGGAACTTACATCTCTCGAGGGATATGAAAGGAATGAGGCTGGGTCGCTACAATGTGAGTGACATGGCATGGAACCACTGTTAGGACTGATGGAATAAAGTTTTGTCGTTCATCTGAACGCTCACCATGGAAATAATGGATTAGTGAGAGGCTTGCGATGACTCGTACTCAAAAAAGGGATTTTAGAGTGTAAAATCAATCGAAAGCGAACACTGGACGGCTCCCGCTCATGAATGACAACAGTACGTTGGCGAAACAGAAATGAGGCTGAGTAGATGTCTGCAGCAGGGATTGATTAACCACCATAATAAACGCTATAGTCTCCCGAGAGTAATGCTTGAGTTAGCACAATGACTGAGCGCAACAATAAAATGACCCTGAAATAAAATACAAATAAACGATATGCTCAAAATATCATCAAGTTTCACAAGAGGTACATGAATCACAGCCAAATGTGAGAACAAGTTTGGATAACAGCATCGCAAAAGCTATAATGTTGAATATTAGAAATACCTTCAGAACAGTGTTGTAGAGTGGTTGACACCCCTGCAGCACTCTCTGTTATGAAATGGTCTATGGTCTGAAAAGGTCTATTTAAGTAAATAATAGTAGCATTCAAGGTGTAATATTCGAGTGTCATTCGAGTAAATTTCGGCGACTATTGCGATCTAAATCCCTTCTCTCCGTGTTGTAAGTTCTGTCTTTTCTTCTAGGTAGATACAACTGATGTATTATTATTATTATTATTATTATTATTATTATTGGATGCTTGGCTGAGTGACTTCAAAGTGATCTGAACTTTACCATGTGAAGGAGGTGACTTCGATCATATCATCTAGGCAGACTATCCCAGGGTGCAGCACCATCCCCTGTATTGAGATAAGCTTTCTAAACAAAACTATTCTGACGCCAACAATAGCTGTGACCGAGAGGTTGTCTATACTTCCCTTGTCCAACTACTGATCACGCCAGATTATACACACTCTTATAGGTTGTCTCTGTGGATTTATTTTTACAGTTTTGCTTACAAAGCTTATTTCAATACAGGGGATGGTGCTGCACCCTGGGATAGTCTACCTAGATGATATCATCGAAGATGGTTCGATGTATATCCGTTTAACACCGTATATTGTGCTGAATAATGCCACAGCACACTTTCTCTGGGTATCGTATTCACCTCGGTGATACAACAAATAACCCGATACGCTCTAACGGTCTCCGATTCGAGTTGGCCCTCAAATACCTTGATATAATTCCCTAATCTCTTTGACACTACATTCCTTCAAAATTTGACAAACATCAACCTTCTCAACACCTAGCCATGATGCACCGCACCAGTCCTTCTCATGCATATCACATACACCCCTAAGTGTTATGCCCAACTGATTAAGGTGAGTAGCATAAAAAGAAATATGTGGTACTGAACGGGATAGTTACTGTCGTCCATATTAAGTAAAAAAATATTCACGTTTACAGTTACGATCAAAATCAATGAGAGCCTTTGACGTAGAGGATGCGTCGCATGTGATTTTTTGTTGTTTTTCACTTAATTAAACAAAACACACAAATTAACAGAAAGAATTAAATGATCAAAGCTCTTCACAGCATATGGTCTGTGCTTATAAGAACTATTTTTTTGAGGAATTCAAGGGATTTTGTTAATTTATCGTTGAGCTCCTTCCATTATTAGTTCCCAAGCTCCAAACACAACGGACTTATTTTTTTTAAATACCTCACTTTTTTATTCTCATCTGTAGGTCTTTATAGTTACTTAGTTTTTCCAAAAACTTCGCATTGATGTTTTTGACACTTGGTACGTTTATGTTAATCAGTGTGCAAACTATTCCAGTATCATTCGCAATGGCTTATGATAAAAAAATGAAATTATTCTTCGAATAGGCAATTTATTATGAAATTATGCTAGTAATATATAAAACAAAAATAGTTTTATTACTATTAATAACATAGTAGTTTATTTGATAATGTCACTAGTTTCATGTACGTTATTGCACTGAGGTCGAGGTTAGCCTACCGACATACATCACTTAGAATTTTAAGGTTTCTTTTTAACCCTCTAGAGCCATTCGTATCATATTCGATACAATATTTCCCTATAAGGAAACATTTGGTATTTCCCTATAAGGAAACATTTGGTATTCATTGACTGAGCAGTCAGTACTGCTTTCATTTGAAATTTATAAAATATTTCTCTTAAAAAATTTTTCAGGAAAATATTTCTTTCAAGGCTTGTTTTCATACTGTATCAAATATTATACGAATGGCCCTAGAGGGTTAAGAATTATAGTATAAGACGATCCCTAATTTTGAGGGTAGTTTTCACTATTTAAAGGTCGTCTTATTCACAGAAATATACGGTAATTGAAACAAAGTCACATCAGTTGATATTCATGTTCTGTAGTCCACTTCAGCCCTATTGTTATTTTTAAATGAAATGAAGGAAAGACAAATGCTTTAAATAGTAGTATTGTGTGACTTGCCATATTATTTAGGTAAAGACGAAAATGATAAGGCAGTCAGATTAGTATCGTTATATAAATGGGTTATTGTCGAACAAACAAAAGAAGCTGGCAATTTCCCAAACATTTCTCTTTTTTTTTTCATTTCATTCATTTACTTACTTGCTTTCTCTTTTGTAATTTATTACCCAATTTTAAACAAGAGATTTCTCGTCATTATTCATATTGGCTTCCGCGGTTCGGTGTTTTGAAGCAAATCAAACGCTTATTCTAATAATTTATTCTATCACCTCTGAAACACTCTCCTAGCTTCTTGCTTCCCAAAACTACAATCTTCAACGTCCTGGGTATGACAATAAACTACGTCTGGCAGTGGAACCACCTCTTTATTGTCGTTAATCATAGGTCCACCCTAACCCCGGGGCGGTAGTAACTGATAGGATCTCAGCTATAAAAAAAATAGCTAACCCCAAAACTAAGGTCAAAACACTATCAAAATATAAAAATTGATTTTTTTTATTAAAAATACAAGCAATACATTAAAAGAATTACCAGCAATACATTTTTTTAAAAATGACCTACAATACATTTTTTTAAAAATCACCAGCAATACATTTTTTTTAAAAAGAAATTACAAAATTAGATTTCGGCACTAAATAACACATAAAAAGTTGATATGACGCTAAACAAGCAAACAATTAAACAAATCTATTCTACATATCTTGTCGGCATTAAATAACCATTGAGGTTGATATGCCGTAAAACAAAATAAACCCAAACCCATAAAATCTTCAAACATTTAAATTCAACGTGAATTATCATAATCTCTTTCCTTGAATCCTGTTCTTTTATTTTCCTTTTTCCTCTAAAACAATAGATACTTGACCTAAGAGCCACACAAGGTAGAGAGTTATTGAAAGAGGTTGTTTTATGAACAAAAGAGAAGGATTTCGTTATCTATGTCTCGCATTTGCAACAAGGGCTTTGTCGTGCCCCCAATTCCTCAGTTGATTGCCTTACTCAGAAAAAAACTATATTATTAATAATTAGACAAGCAGATAAATAATAGCAAGAAATCTCTTTTCTTAATCATTAAGTACTAAATTAGCTCATAATGACCACTGCAACAGGGGTATTTGCGCGTAAGTGAATGCAAGGAATTCAACTGGAATTTTAAACTCGTTGAATTCCTTAATCATCTTTGAAATTTCTCATATTTTTCTTCCGTAATTTTGGAGGCAGGAAAATTTCATTCGAAACACAAAAATAGTACTGGACTGTTATGTAATATCTGTCCTTCTATATGGTAGCTAATGCTAGACAATCTTCTCAGAGATGAAGAAGAAACTCAAAGCAGCAGAGGGATACTGAGAGTATCATGGACTGAACATGTGAGCAACAACAAGGTCTTGAAGAGGATATAAACGAAAAGGAAACTTACACTTAGCATCATAAAGAAATAGCTTTCTGAGATGTGTAATGAGGAAGAAGGGCTTGGAGAATCTAATGCTCACAGGGCAGAAAGAGAGACAGGGAAGATAGTGCGGTATATAATTGCTGGGTTTGAGCAAGTCGATGGCAGAGTGTCTTTTGACAGAGATACCAAGAATAGTGTTAAGAGCGACAAGGTATAGGAGTTAGTGGAGGTCTATGATCGCCTACGTCCTAAAAGAACACGGCATATAAAGAAAAAGAAAGAAAAAGAAATTTGGCGCTGACATTTCGAGAAACACGCAATTAGTGTCTAATTATTAATAAGATATAAAATATGTGTTATAATATCTTCTCCTGCTTAAACAAAATGTTATTTTCTAGTCTTTCAGATTTAAGCGGGTGGGGATAGGATCAAAGAATTACAAAGTTTATTAATCAATTATGTCGGGTGTACGAATTATAATTGCGTTAATTGAAATCATGAGAGCAAATTATTAAAATTTGATTAGTATTCCTTTCATCTTAATTCTTTTTTATTTTATTTGCTTTTCAGAACAACATAGCTCTTATTGTCTGTAAGTAAACAGCGTAGATCCGAGATAAAGAATTGGTTCCCGGAGATAAATAAAATTAAAAACCTCAATAATAAGGGCGAATTATTATCATCATTAGAAAGACGACTTAAAGACATCAAATTCCTTTTTTATCTATTAAAAGTAAATATATTTCATTGCTTTAAACTCGCAGAGTTCGGATTGCAGAGAGCGACAGAAAAGCAGAAGACATAAGTTGACGATTGACGTTGCATTTAAAATTCTGAAGATTGTAAAATATCTTGGAAGTGTTATAATAGAAGACACAGAGATCCGAAGGCGAATTGGCATGGCGAAGGAAGCATTCCAGAAGTTGAGTAAAGTATTAAGAAACAGGACAATTTCGCTAGAAACAAGGAAGAGGATACTGGATTGCTATGTGTTGTCAGTTCTTCAATATGATAGTGAATGCTGGACAATATCATCAAAGATAAAGGACAAACTTGAAGCAACTGAAATGTGGTTCTACAGAAGAATGCTGCGAATATCATGGATCCAGCATGTGAGCAATGATGAGGTCTTGGAAATGATGGAAACAAAAAGGAAATTAATATTGAGCACCAGGAAGAGACAGCTAAAGTTCCTGGGACACGAAATGAGGAAGGACGACTTGGAGAATCTGATACTAACAGGCCAGATTATAATAATATTTTTTGCTAATGTAAAAATTGTTGCAAATTTTGTGGTAAAGAATTATTCAATAACTATACTTAAAACTAGGTACATTAAACTTTATAACAGTTTTTACAGATTATTTCTATCAGAAATACAAATAAAGTTATTAATTTTTTAAAGTTCACACGGACTTTATGGACACCCTGTATTTCTTTGAACTTTGTTAAGAATCTCGAGAGATATATTAGAAGCATCCGACCGTATATGACAACAATATCCTATGCACGGACAAATGGCGGATTTTAAAATTGCAAGATGGATTCTGACGAGAAGAACTGTCTGGCACGAAACAATGAATCAACTTTCATAGCAAAATACGAGTCTCCCTGAGAGCAATACACTGCGCCTCCTCGGCCTTACCCTCTCTTCTGAACTCAAATGGAACCACTACATTGGGTCCATAGCTAAATCCACTGCTAAGAAGGTTGGGTCACTGTGTCGGGCCAGGATGTTTTTCCCGCCTGAATCCATCCTGCATATATACAAATCAACCATTCGTCCGTGCATGGAATACTACTGCCATATATGGTCAGGCGCCCCTGCTGTTCATCTCAGTGTTCTCGACAGGCTCCAAAGGAGAATCAGTAATGTGATAGGTACCGACTTGGCGGCTGAACTACAGCCACTTCCCCACCGACGAGATGTGGCCTCCCTTTGTCTGTTCTATAAATACTTTCATGGCTTCTGCTCCAAAGAACTTAAGTCACTGGTGCATCTGCAACAGGTGTTTACTCGTGCAACCAGATTGGCAACTGGGTCCCACCCATTCTCAGATTAACCAAATGCAGACGACAATTCTACTCCTGCAGCTTCTTCTCTCGCACTTTCCGCCTGTGGAACTCGCTTCCATATTCTTGCTTTCCTGACGGCTACAACCTCCAGGAATTTAAATGCAATGTCAATACTCATCTATTAACCACTTGACTCTAGTTCTTTCACCACCCCGTATAACCTTTTGCTTTCTCTCCACCTTTGCAACTGTCATCACACCTGTATTCCCATCCTTCTCTTGCTCCTTTCTAACTGTTTCGTCTTCCTCTTCATTCTCTTCTACTTTATCTTTTTACTCTTATGTAGCCCCCCTGCATATCAGTGGCATTACCGCCTTGCTCGGGGTGATACGATTAAAAAAATATACATATACTTACAATACAGACTGGGTCCTATAGATTTGAGTCGCAACCTGCCTGTCTAAGAGAAGAACTCTGAATTCAAAAACCTAAGAAGACATGTTGTTTGGTGACTATATGCACTAGTTAACTTCCAAAGGTTTTAGTTGTTTCTATACAAGCAATGGGCATTGTAATCAAATAAAATGTACGAGTTATGAGGTAGTATGGTTATACGTCGAAAATAACGGGAGAGTCCGGTATATATATTTGGGGTCTTTTTCTCTTTGAGCCGTTTTCATTGGCTTTTTCCACTCGGTTCTTTCTCTCTTGTTTTCCTTTTTGCTTTTTATTTCCTATGTGTTCTTCTCTTTCCTCTTTCTCTCCTTTTTTTATTTATCTTTTTGTTTTCTCATCTTTTCTGCTCTCTTTCTTTTATTCCTTTTTGTTTTAATATCCTCTTCACTTCTACAAAAAGTTTTCCAAAAATAGAAGGAAGTGAGTTTTTTAAATTTTCTTTTAAAAAATAATATGTTTATTACCATCATTGTTAACTAACTGATGAGAGATTGTTCTTTCAATGTCGAAACAAGATGTACAATTTTGTAGTAGTTTGTAGTTTGTACATGTTCTAAAGTATAATTTATAATATATATATATATATATATATATATATATAACTGTGAATTTATCTTTGAACAAGTCTCGAAAAATCCACCGAGTATAAACGCGGAGGGGAAAAAAATGGAAACCAAAAAAGAAACGAACTAAGCACTTGAACATTAGTCAAAGTATTAATCGAAAGAAAAAAAACCCGAGACGAGGAACCTAATATGTAAAGCGTTCAATACAATAGCAGAGCAAATAAATAAGTAAATAGCTGACCTAAAACCAACAGACCTACCAAGGTTTCACCAAATGGATCGTCAGCCAACTTGCCCTGACGATCCATTTGGTGAAACCTTGGTAGGTCTGTTGGCTCTAAGCTACTTACTTATATATATATATCCAAACTTACTTATATATATATATGTCCAAACCATACACCGGTGGTATGTTTGTAGAAAAAGTTAGTTATTATGTTGTTCCCAGAACAAAAAATTATTACATGAAAAGTTAGAAATAATGTCCAGATGTAATCACAGCTGTAAATACATAATAAGTTCATACAAATATGGATGAAAATGTTTTAAGATCCTTAATAACTCCGCCCTAACTTTGAAAATTTTCGGTTGTTTAAAAATTCAATAGCACGTTCGTAAAATATTCCTGTTCTTATGTTTGAAAAACGATAACATCAGTTATCATAAATCACCTGAAGATACCGAAAGGTGAAAACGTACGTTGCGGAAATAACTCATTTCCAATGGAAAACTATTTAAACGTTCTACAATATAAGTGTTACGGAAATTAACGAAGATTAACGAAATAGTCTTTAAACAACCGACAATTTGAAATGATTTGTTTGAATATTATTTTTTGATCTATACTCGTATTTAAGTAGATATTCTGTTTATAATCAAACAGTATTATATATTTACTTCTACCGGCCTGATTATTTACGATAAATTTTTGTTACGAAAATATAAATGTATTAAACGCTTTTTAATACAACTGTCTACTGGCTTAATTAAATTATGACCAAAAACTAATCCACCTTCTTCTACCTAATGCCTAGAGCTCAAAGGTAGAATTGCTGACTGATGTCAATTTGATTGGGTTTCAATCCTGACGAGGAGCAATCTAATGTTTAACAGTAATGATTACCTGTGATACAGCAAAACAGGAATGTCTGCGGATAACTATATATCTGGTCAGCAATTTTTCTTTTAAACATGTTTCGTTAAAAACCACAGACAAGGAAGATTTTTTTATTTATTTTTCCAGCATTCTTACATGTTTCGTTTTTGCTGGAGATAAAGAGTATAAAAGTGTTCCACAATTTCGACTTTCCAAGCGCTTTCAGCCACTTCACTGGCCATTTTTGAAGGATGTTATTTTTCCGGTGTTGTTATTTTGTCCTCGTGTTTTGACTGTAAAGTACTTTTTGTGTTTTTGAAAAGGAGCGTTCTTTAAAAGCTTATCACGTAACTCGCGCGACTGGGCATCGCGTGAGCATCTGTCTATGTTTTTTTTAACTTTTCAAAACTCCTTTTCCAGTGTTAAATAGCGTAAAGTTGACGATAGAAGAAAATTGTTTGATATATAGTGCCACTCTTATAGCGAGGTGCTTTTGATATTGTGATTTAAATAGTATTTAATAATCACTCAAAATCACTCAATTTTTTTCTTAAGGGTTCTTGTAAATTATGGGTTTATAAGTGTTTTTATTGCACTATTATTGCTAGATAGGTGGCACGTAAGGCGTCTACTCAGAGAAGTGGTAGAAGTTAACTGAGCAGAGTTATACCGACTTCAAAGTTTTTTATGAAAGCATTGTTAGGATTTTGTTTCTTCTGCTGTAGTTCCCCGATTTTTTCGTTTTTATGTGGAGTTTGATATAATTTCATATTTTTTATGTGAGTGATACTGCAGATGATTAATTGTTTTTTATTGCTTTTTTTATTGTATTGACTTCATTTTAGTGGGCTGTAGTATGTTGCTTTTTATTGTTTTTTTGGGTGAATGTCTACTAAACTGTTTAGTAGTTAGTTGACCTCTTCTTATCATTTTGTGTTGACCTCTTTTTACTGTGTTGGGCTGACCTTGTTAATATAAGTGACCAATTTTTAGACCATGCTTAAGAGTTTGTGTTCTTGTGTGCATTTATGATTGTATTATTTGTGAGTTTGGTATGAGATTTTTTTCTGTTTAGTGATTGTTATATTATTTTTGAAAACAGAAGATAAAGGAATAAAAACAATTAATTAATTATTTAGATAAGAACGGCGTGTTAATAGTAGATAATTCTTGAAATTGTTATAAAAGTACACTCTTTTCATCCGACCATTCCTTTAAACAGCGTGAGTTAAAAGTATGTATACAGTTGTTTGATTATTTATATTCTGACGTAACTTTTTACAGTAACACTAATTTAAACAACCTTCACGATGTGGTAGTGCCACAATTCAGAACCACAGCTAACTTCGTCGAACTGTTTTTTTCAACAAGATTGGGTACCTCGTCCTTGGCAGTAAAAAATGCTCTGACTAACCTTCCCACGTCGTGGCAGCATAGAATGGCCTCCGCTTTCACCTGACTTATCACCAATGGGATTCTTTTTGATGGAGCGTAGTAAAGAATAAGATTTGTGAGAAAATTCCTCACACGGTAAAGGAATTAAAATGGTTCATATATTGAAGCATTTACTGACATTGTTGAGAGTTGGATTTCGTTTCGTACTGTGTCGCAGTATTCTGTAGAGGTTAGATGAATGTTACGAGACTGAAAGAGGACGTTTCGAGCACGTACGAGTTTTAAACAGTGTTAAACAAATTCAATTGTAATAAATAAATGCAAATGTAATAAAATGTAACCCAAAAACAACAAACTGTAACGTGTATACCGACTTCTGGTCAACTTAGTATATTATTCTTTTTTTTTTTTTAATCATTTCACCCCGAGCAAGGCAGAAACGCCACTGATGTGCAGGGGGTTACATAAATGTAAAAAGATTAATTAGAAAAGAGTGAGGAGTACAAACTAGTTAGAAAGGAACAATAGAAAGCTGAGAAAGCAGGTGCGATGACAGATACATAGGTGGAGAGAAAGGGAAGGTTATACAGGGGAGGGGAGAGAGATAGAGGCCAGTGGTTAGTAGATGAGTATTAACTTTGCATTTAAATTTCTGGAGGTTGTAGCCGTCAGGAAAGCAAGAATACGGGAGTGAGTTCCACAGGCGGGAAGTGCGAGAGAGGAAGCTGCAGGAGTAGAATTGTCGTCTTCATTTGGCTAACCTGACTGTGAATGGGTGGGACCCAGTTTCCAGTCTGGTTGCACGGGTAAACACCTGTTGAGGAGGTATCAGTGACTTAAGCTCATCCGAGCAGAAGCCATGAAAGTATTTATAGAAGAGACAGAGGGAGGCCACATTTCGACGATGGGAAAGTGGCTGCAGTCGAGTCGCCAGATCAGTACCTATCACATTACAGACTCTCCTTTGGAGCTTGTTAAGAACACTGAGGAGAACGGCAGGGGCACCCGACCATAAATGGCAGCAGTACTCCATGCACGGGCGGATGGTTGACTTGTATATATGCAGGATGGATTCAGGTGGAAAAAACATCCTGGATCGACATAGTGACCCAATCTTCTTAGCAGTAGTTTTTGCTATGGATTCAATTTAGTATATTATTTTTCTTTTATGCATCGTCTCCCTTTAGGACATTGTTGGTCATGGCTCTCCACAACTTCATCTCGTTTAACAACTGACTCTTTATCATCTCTTTTTGTTCTGCTTGTGACATCTGTTTAAGGAAACTCGTTACGCTTTCCTCTTTGGTATCTCGAATTCTTGAATTTAAGCGTAGCGTTGTGATGCAATGGATATCGACTCAGAAGGAGAAATTGGAGAGCCGAGTTCGAATTCCATTTGAGTTCGTTGCATTCACTTACGCGCAAATACCAGTGGGAAAGCTATTAATCCATCTCTTCTCCCTCCAGCTGTGAGTTAAATAGAAGGACAGATTGTGTTCTATAATCTTGCTTGGCAACCAGTCTAACGCAGATAGAAATGGTAACCTAGCGGATAATCTTCTGTCTAGTCAGTCATAAATCGAAAAGACATGATTACATAATCGTGTATCACGTGTGGAACTTAACCGACTAGTTTGGCCGCTACGTTGCATCATTTTAATATTGAAATAAATAGTTTCTATTCTAACAGGTCCTTCTCTCATACTTCTATGAAATTATCATCCAACGTCTTGCTTCTGTGTAAATGCATCGTTAATCATCCTATTTTATCTTTTTTCTTGAATCCTGTGCTTTTTATTGTACTTCCTCCCCAGTAACTTTTTTTAGGTTTCTTCATTCTGTTGTTTTTTATCCTCAGTAACCATTAGAGGTGGTGTCTCAATAAATCACTGTGGAGCAGGGAACGGGATACCACTCCACTATCTACCCCCCGCTTAATCATGGCTTTCCACAATAAATATATGAAACACAACGGCGTGAAGGGAGTTAATTCCAAAGAAAGCAACTCTTAGTCTGGTACGGATTGGCATGAGCAGCAGGTGTCATCTGACCGTTATCCGGCGGCTGTTAGCACCAACGGCGTAAATGAGACATTTTATTCCAAAATTAGTCCCTCACCCGGGAGGAAACGACATGAGCAACAGGTGTCTCTAGACCGTTACCCTGCGACTGTGCGCAACAAAAAAAGACTTACCTTAGGGACATGGAATATTAGAACACTCAACAACTGTGGACAATTAGAAAATGTTAAGCAGAAGATGGACAGACTGAAGATCAATATTCTGTTCATATGCGAAACCAGATGGCCAAACAACGGAGACCTCAGCAGTGACGACCACATGAGGCAAAAGCAATGAAAAAAGTCGGCTTAATTCTGGAAAAAGAAGTGAGAAAATGCGTTCTTGGATACTGCCAGCTTTCGGAGAGAGTCCTCTTGGTTAAACTGAGAGGAAGACCCTTCAACATATCTATCATAGTAGCTTATGCACCAACAATGCAAAGCACTGAGGATGAGATAGAATGCCAAGGCTCAGTGCAAAAGCCAAGAAATCAGAATAATAATGTGCGACTTGAATGCCAAAGTAGGCAAAGAGATGGAAGAAGACATGACCGGCAACTTTGGATTAGGAGTCCACAACGAACGAGGAGAAAAATAGGTTCAGTAGTGCACAGAAAATGACCAGGTAATAAATAACACCTAGTTTCAAGAACACCCACGACGTCTATGGACATGAAGAAGCCCAGGAGGAGACACGAAGAACCAAATAGACTATAAAACCATAAACAGGAGATTCAGAAAAGCAGTGGTGCAATGCAAAAACTACCCAGGCACCGACTGCGGGAGCGACCACGTCCCAGTCATCTGCAAACTAAGGATGAAACTTCAGAGAATGAAGAAGCCTAGCACGGCACCAAGACTGAAATACAATAACCTGCAAAATCAACCTGCAGAAAAAATACACTAACAGCGTGAAAAACAAATACGAAGAAAAAATTGGACAAGGACATTCACAATGGGACTCACTAAAGGAAGCGATGATGATATCAGCAAGCAACGTTGCCCCAAAGAAAATCAAACGCAGAAGAAAAAAACGAGTAGATTACTGAAGAGATTCTTGACACGATGCAAAGGAGACGAAAAATGAGGCCAAGACATGGAAAAGAATACAGGAAACTGCACAAGGAAATAAGGAACAGACAGGCAAAAGAGGAATGGCTCAACGACAAAACTGACATGACAAAAAACCTACTCCTCAACAGGATGTATAAAATCCAAGGATGGAACAATAATACAGGAGAAATACGAAATACTTCAGCGATTGGAAGAATATATAAAAAATCTTTTCCACAACACGAGAGAGCAACCGATAATACACAAAGATGAGGACGGACCGGAAATATCAAAGTCTAAAGTGGAAGCTGCAATGGCCAAACTGAATAGAAACAAAGCAGCTGGCCCAGACGGCATTGCAATAGAGCTGCTGTTAGCCCTGGAAGAATTCAGCATAGAGAAAATTACAGAAATAATAAATGAAATTTATAATAGAGGTATATTGCCAGACGACCTATGCAAGTCTATTTTCATAGTATTGCCTAAGAAGCCAGGTGCAAACGACTGCGAACTACACCGAACTATCAGCTTAATGAGTCATATTACAAAACTTATCGTCCGAATACTGATGAATAGAGCAAGAAGCAAAATCAGGCCAGAGATAGGACAAGAACAGTGCGGGTTCGTCAAACACACAGGGACAAGGAACGCGATATTTATGATTAGGATGCTCTCTGAAAGGGCAATACAAATGAAGAAGGACTTATACCTGTGCTTTATTGATTATACGAAGGCGTTCGACAAAATACGCCGCAAAGAATTGGTGGAGATGTTCAACAGCCTCGACATATTTAGGAAAGACATTAGGGTAATTCAGAATCTCTATTGGCAGCAAACTGCCTGCATACGGACAGGTAACGAATTTCGCAGATATACAAAGATAGAAAGGAGCGTAAGACAGGAATGTGTATTTTCACCGGGTCTATTTAACTTGTACAAGGAGAATATTTTGAGGACCATAGATGTTATGGCAGGATTTGTCATAGGAGGCCACAATCTGAACAACATAAGATATGCAGACCACACTGTGTTGATCGCAAACACGGAAAGGAAACTGCAGAACCTCCAGCAGAAGATAGCTGAAGAGAGTGACAAGAAGGGACTACAAATAAACTGCAAGAAAGCCAAATGCATAGCCATTAGCTAAAAGAGCAGCCCAAAGTGTCAAATACAGGTAGGGGATGTTAAAATCAAGGAGGTACGAAAATTTGAACATCTGTGAAATGTTCTAACTGAAGACGAAAAGTGCGACACAGAGATCCAAAGTCGAATTGGCATGGCG
>JBBBDQ010001337.1:5962500-6177500 GCA_037127315.1 Ascarosepion bandense
GCCAACTTCCAGTACTCTGTTCAATATATATATATATATATATATATATATATATATATATATATGTGTGTGTGTGTGTGTGTGTGTGTGTGTGTGTGTGTGTCTGTGTCTGTGTCTGTGCGTGTCTGTGTGTGTATAAACCTTAATACCTGTCCATATATGTATGAAATCGAAACAATTATTGATAATTTTAAAGTAAATAAATATATAATTGTGCGTTTATAGACATATTTGTAGTTTTATACATATCCATATATATGCACATATGTATACATGAATGTAAGAATATTCTGTGTCTATATATATATATATATATACACACAAAATATTCATTTATATGTATGTAAACATATGTGTGCACACACATAGATATGTATGCACACACATATATATACATGAATATATGAATATTTCGTGTATATATATATATAATTATAATACGTAAAGATATAAATGAATCCTATACACACGCGCATACCAAACATGTGTGTGCGCGCATGTGTGTCTAATACATATATTGGCGGCATCCGCCCTTTTATTTACTGATTCGCTCAACGCTATGTCCTCAATCGAAATGATTGCCAATGGCAGTACATCAAAGTGAAGGGGGCATCCGCTTCTCTGCTAATAAGATAGAATATTGATCGCATAAAATAATCGATACTATATCTGCAGCAGCATCACAAATGAATAACGCCAATTTTTTAATTGGTTACGATCGATGGCTGATTATTTTTAGCAATGTCGCACTCACCGACCCAATTCCTCTTGTTTGTCTTTCTTTCTTTTAATATAGAATAATTTTCGCAGAAATTTACAATTAAAAACCGTCTCCATTAAACATACATGCAAATATTTACGCAACTTTACGAAAAGGATTAACTTCGACATATTCTTAATTTATTTTTTAAACATTATTGTTTAATGGATACTCGTATATGAGTAGAGACTCTGATTTTATAATTAAACATAATATTTGTTATATCTACCGGCCTGAATAATCGAGAAATCTTGTTAGGAAAATATGCGTCCTGCAGCAGGATTCGTCCCCTACGTAAAACGGTCAATTGATGTGACGCATCTTAGACCCCTCGGCCACGAAGAACTTGTAGTCAGATGAAGCTCAAATTAAACTATTAAACATATTTTCCTGATTTTTTATAATATTCATATCTGTTCTGGTTTCGTATCCTAATGTAGACAAATCTAAACAAAAACAATTTATTTTATGAAATTTTACGAAATCCATTTTAAAATGCATTAATTCCGACATATTTTAACTTATTTATACAAACGTTATTTTTAATGAATACTAGTATTTGAGTACATATTGTTTGTTTTTTTTTCATAATAATTAAACAGTATATTTATATCCACCGACCTGAATAATCGAGAATTATCCAGAAATCTTGTTAGGAAAATATGCGTTATCCAGCAGGATTCGAACCTGCGTCCTCGAGGGGAAATTATTTATTGATCTGGCGAGATTTAGACCGCTAGTAAATTTCGTAAATAAATTGTCTTCTTTTACATTTGTTAATATTAGGGTGCGAAAACAGAGAAGATATGAATATTACGAAAAATCGGGAAATTGTGTGTTTAAAAGCGTCATTCCGGGCTTTGTCTAACTATAAATCCGCGTTGGTGGAGCGCTTAATATAAAATAAAAAAAGAAAATGTTGCTTGCTCCACGATATCAAAACATTTTATTTGAGCCATGACATCTTTTTCTTTTCCTTTTGTCCGCGTCCCTTCAGGACGTGGGTGATAATGGGTCTCAACAGCCGCTTATCCCTTGTGATATAGAGCAATATTTCTCCGTTTGTTAAGCTTGACACCCCCAGCTTCGCCTTCTATTGACACAAGTTCGTCCGGTAGGTGGCCTACTGCTTTCTCCTTGTCCCTTTTACCTTCAGTTTGTGAGTATCGAATTATCCATCTAAGCTCTACTTGAAGAAATGTGCCCCTGAAATCTCCTCTATCCTTTCTAAGCTCTACAACCCCTGCCTATCTTCCTCCTGCTTTCCTGCCTGTTGGAAGTCTTCTTCTGTGGTTCCAGTATTCAAGAACACTGGTGAACCCTCAGACCCCGCAAATTACCGCCCTATCAGCCTTCTTCCGATCTTCGGTAAAGTGTTCGAAGCCATTATCAATGCCGAGGTCGTTCAGCATTTCACGGCCCACGGGCTCCTCTCGGACAAACAGTATGGCTTCCGCTTCACCAGGTCTACTACTGATATGCTAACGACCATCACCGAGTATATATACCAGGCTCTCGACAAGAATGGTGAAGCCCGAAACGTCGCCTTGGATATCTCTAAAGCATTCGACAGAGTAGGCATGTACGCCAATGATACCACAGTTTACTCTCGCCTCGATCACAAATCTGGTGTTGGTGACAAGGCGAACCTCGCTGCCGAGCTTGAAAAGGACCTCCAATCCGTGGTGGATTGGGGTAAGAAATGGCTCGTAAAATTCAATTCTTCCAAAACGAAGCTGCTGACAATTAACCACCACAGACAACCGCACCTCCCTCCCATTAGCATGGAACAGGCTTGCCTCCCAGAGAGTAAAACACTACGCCTGCTTGGCCTGACACTTTCAGCGGACCTCAAGTGGAATGACTACGTCGAATCCATTGCTAAATCCGCTGCTGTGAAAGTCGGCTCTCTGTGCAGAGCCCGGAAATTCTTTCCGTCTGAATCTATCCTGTACTTATATAAATCTACCATCCGCCCGTGTTTTGAATACTGCTGCCACATCTGGTCGGGTGCCCCTGCTATTCTCCTCGGAGTTCTTGACAAAATACAGCGAAGAATCTGTAATGTGATTGATACCGACTTAGCTGACCGCCTGCAGTAACTCTCTCACCGGCGTGATGTGGCTTCCCTGTGCCTCTTCTATAAATACTTTCATGGCTTCTGCTCTGATGAACTTAAATCACTGGTGCCCCCTAGGTGTGAATTTGCACGAGATACTAGATTGCCAACTAGGTCCCACCCTTTTACAGTGAAACCGATGAAATGTAACCACAGTTTCTACTCCAACAGCTTCTTTTCTAGCACTTCCCGCCTGTGGAATTCCCATCCGCATGCTTGCTTCCCCGACGGCTACAACTTCCAGGAGTTTAAATGTAGGGTCAATAGACACCTCCTAACACACTAATTCACACCCATTCTCTCCAACTCTCTCCCTATGTACATCCTAACTGGTCTATCACCCTCCTT
The DNA here is from genome assembly GCA_037127315.1 of Ascarosepion bandense. NCBI lineage: Eukaryota > Metazoa > Mollusca > Cephalopoda > Sepiida > Sepiidae > Ascarosepion > Ascarosepion bandense. The sequence continues at coordinate 5,965,728 of JBBBDQ010001337.1, forward strand.
CTGACATTTCCTATATCCAATCGCTCTATGTAATCCCCTGCGCTATAGTGGCAGTGGAATGCCTTGCTTGGGGAGACATGATTAAAAAAAACTTTTTTTTGTTTCCATTTTCTTTAAAACCTTTTCATTGCGTCCGTGAAATTATCAGCATCCTTCTGTAGGGCCAGGATTCTATTGTTTCCAGTTTTTTATTCATCTGTGAGGAGATTGTTCAGCATTTACTGATATATTAGAGGACTGATATTGCATAACCTTTCAGTAAAATTTCAGTATTGTTTAGAGCTAATTTTTCCTGTTTCTTAATAATTTGCTTAGCTTTTACTAGGCATCTTTCGAAATTCTATTGAGCTTTCGGATTTCGGTGTTTTATTTTCTGTCCTCTATGAAAACACTTCCCAGATATTTAAACTTTGTACTTGTTTGATTTTAAGTTCCCCAGTCGACTAACTCCATATTTGTCATCTGCTCGTGATTTGGAAAATGTTACACACACCCATGAATAAATATTGCATTTTGTTTTGTGTTAAACCAAATTTAATATTATAAATCTTGTTATTGAATTCTGGAGTAAAGATTTTCTGTAACATTTACAAAATTTTAAAGATTTTACGGTGACAATTGTATGGGAAATGATAAATGCTACTAAAGTATTCACAAGGCTTTAGACATAGATAAATAAATGAGACAGAGTCTGTTTTGTGGCTAAGAAAGTTTGTATACCCCACTAATGCCAATAGTTGATATTTGAACTCAAATAAAACAATTTAATGATTTTCAAAGTATTCCCCATTTATACGTACAAAGTAAAAGGACACATGATTTAGTGGATATAGACGTTGGTTAGTTCCACTGACTTGACCTAAAGAGTTGTGAGTTCAATACCTGGCCACAGCAGTAACTTAGATAGTTGAATTAAAGGGAGATAACTACATAGCATCCGTAAGTGGCATCACACGTGGAATGAGAACTATATATCCCAGTGATCGAAATAAAGAGTTCAATTCAAAATTTCTAACACCTGAAGAAGGCAGGGGCGTACAACTGTCGAAACATCGTAAACATGACAATAAGGATGAGAACAACAGTCCGAACAGTGTAAATAATGTAAGTACTACCTTATATTTTTACCATAGTTAGACGACATTGCCCGTATCAAGGAAATAGTCTTGAATATTCCTCAGGCTCAGGCGGATGAGCTAAGATGGAAAGTGAGATGGACACTGGAGAAGGCCAGGCCACCCAAACCAAACATCACAAAAAAAAGCTGGCAATCATGACTCTACAGAGGAATGAGAACATCATCCTACTACCAGCTGATAAAGGCAATGCGACTGTAGTGATGTACAAAACTGAATACACTAAGAAACTGGAAGGCCTCATTAAAAGCGGTAGTTATAGCAAGGTAAAGAATGACTCCACGTTGAAAACGGAACGACACCTGCTGCAGATCCTAATCAAGAATAAGGATTACTTCCAGCCTAGGAATTACAGGCAATTGTTTCAATGTTACGGCAAGCTACCTCACATGTATGGTCTACTTAAGATCCACAAAGACGTTATTCTGCTCAGTCAGATTGTTAGCAGCCGAGACTCGGTGTGCCACCCTCTGAGTCGCTCCCTTGTAGTTATAATTAACCCACTGATAGAAAAGTTTGTTCACCAAGGTAACCACGGTAGAAGCTCTATCGGTAGTTAGGGACAGACTGGCCTCGGACACATCCCTAGGTGAGCGCACCACTATTCTACTAGACAACCGGATAGAAAATCTGATTTTCTGCACACACACAAAAAAAAACACACTTCGGATTGGAATCAGACGTACATCGACAGGATGATGGCTTAGCAATGGGCTCACCATTATTACCATCACTGGTTAACATCAACATAGAATACTTCGAAGAGATGGCATTAGAATCCATAGCTTTAAAGCCAACTCTATGACTGAGATACATTGATGACACCTTCATATTCTGGCCACAGTGGGAAGAAGTCCAGAAGTTACTGGACCATGTGAACTCAATAAGATCATCGATACAGTTCACTATAGAAAAAGAGAGCGACAACAAACTAGCATTCCTGGATGTACAAATAGCTCGAATAAAGAGGGGTTCAAGACATCTGTATACCGTAAGACACCGGACAATACTTAAACTTCAACTTACACCACCCATACAATGTAAAGAAAAGGATCGTCCGCTGCCTGCAACATCAAGCAAAAGTCATAAGCGGCGATCCAGAGACATACGAACAGGAAATGGTCAGTAGAAGCAGTACCCTACAACGTAACAATTATTCAGGGTACATGACAACAGCTCCAGTAAACGTGAAAGGATAACAATTCTCAGAAAGCAGACTCGGTCTGTCTACACTATGTGAATGTGTTTGAAAATAAAAAAGATCTGTGTTCCATATAACATCAGAACGATCCTTCATAAGTGGTTCTACACTTCGCAGGTACCTCTCCCGAGTAAGACCCCCAACAGAGGAGGACATGACAAAGGAATGTGTGTACGCTATTCCATGTAGCTGCGGAAAGAAATATAACGAAGAAACGAGCCGACCCATTAAGGTAAGGCTACAAGAACATTAGTCAGTCAGTTAAGTGCCATACGTGATACACGCTTTGGGCGATCATGTCTCGAAAGGGACATGACTGACTGGGAAGAAGATTGTCCAGCAGTAGGTTACCATTGTTTTCTGCGGTAGACTGGTTGCTAGCCAAGGCTATAGAACCCAATCTGTCCTGTTATTTAACCTATAACTGGAGGGAAGAGACGGATTAATACATTTCCCAAGAGTATTTGTGCGTAAGTGAATGTAAGGAATTCAACTGGATTTGTCGTTCCGAGTCGATATCCACTGCACCACAACGCACAGGAACATTGCAAGGCCGTAACACGAGGAGAGATAAAAAAAATCAGGCGTAGCTGACCGCATATGGTGGAAGATAGAGAACCATCTTCCCATATGGGATGAAGTTGAAATAATAAGTCGAGAACGTCACTGGAAACTAGGTAAACAAGGAATCAGCGCATATGCTAGGCTACAAAAATCTCCTAAGCCGACCAAATGAATATATGGGAACCAGTAATACGGAATGCTAGAGAAAATCATGAGCATCAAAGATTGCTATATGAGCTCTGGTAAAAAATAGTAGAGAAAATCATCAATATCAAGAATTGCAATATGAACTCTAGTAAAAAATGGTTACTGAACCATTAGGTTAATAAGTCTCAGAAATTCATGGACACATGGCCCAGTGAATATAGACGTTGGTCAGTTCCAGTGACTTGAACCAAAGAGCTGTGAGTTCAGTAATGAACGAATAACTTAGAGAATTAGGTTAAAGGGAGATAATTCATGACTACCAGAGGTGACTTTGCACAAGAAATAAGAATAATATAACCCAGTGATATAGGGTTCGGTTAGAAATTCCTAGCACCTGAAGAAAGACAGAGCGTACAAGGTCGAAACGTTGCAAAAAATGACAACAAAGATGAGGACAATAGTCCGAATAATGTAAAAAGTGAATTTTGTTTTCATTGGGCTTTCTCGTATTGTGGCCTTGTGCCGATCTAATTTCATCTTATTTCCTACCAAAATTGATAATTTCAACAAAGAATCAGTGCTCGTTTTCGGTCGCCTGTCTCGTCTTGTCAATTATCACCTGCTGGCTGTCTTTGATCATTTCACGGCCTTCTCGATCAAACACTAAACTCGCGTCTTATCTACTCGCTTCGTCTACGCGATACAGAGCTTGTAGGGAGCAAATTGCTTCATTCAAAAGTGAATTCCTAACGATGATTACTCCACTGAAGAAATGACGTTGATTTTATTTGACACAAAAAATAATTCTTATTTCTATTTTCTTGGGTGTGTACAAATTCTTCGAGCGATCACATTTTTGAAAATTAGCAATTGAAAATAATTCCTCAGGCAGAATATTCACCAGACTTGGCGCCATCGGATTTTTTTATTTTATTTATTTATTTATTTATTTTTTTTCAAACGTTGCAGTATTCCTTATTTATCCAAATACTGAAAGATTTTTTAATGTTCAAATTTATCACATCGAAAGCTAGGTCGTTTTATCAAGATAGATTCTAAAGGTCTTCAGATCTTTGGTGTAAAGTCATAGATTGCCACAGAAAATATTTAAATGACTAAGTATATGTACTAGTTGTTAATAATTAATTATTACAATAATAAATGTTATGACTGATTATAATATATATGTTGTAGCTGTTATAAAAAATATATGTACTTATTGTTATTAACTTATTATAATCAAAATTTTCGTCAGAATCCATCTGACACATATAAATCTACTATTCGTCTGTGCACTGAATACATTTGTCATATCTGGTCAGGTGCTTCTGCTATTCATCTCGAAGGTTCTCGACAAAACTCAAAGAAGGATCTACAATGTAAATGATCGTGACTTGGCATCTCGACTTCAGTCACTTTCTCACCGATGCAACATGGCTTCCCTCTGTCTTTTCTACAAATATTTTCATGGCAATTGCTTTGAGAAGGTTTTCTCTGGCACCCCAACCTCTTGAATTTAAGCGTACTACTAGATTGGCATATAGGTCCCACCCTTAAACCGTTGAAATAGTTAAATGTAATTTTCACTTCTACTCCAACAGTTTCTTTCCTCGCATTTCCCTCTTCTGGAACTCCCTTCCGTATAATGGCTTCCCTGATAGCTACAATCTCCAAAAATGAAAATGCAACATCAATTCCCATCTTCTATCTTCTTGAATCCCATTCATCTTTTATCCTTTTTTCAGTACACCCTGTACCCAGTGTCTTCTCTCCCTGTAACCTTCTGCATTCTAATGGGATTTTTGCCTTGCTTGATGTGAAATTATTAATTATATATATATATATATATCAGGAAGTAGCAACTAATTATAAAAGATATATGTACTAGTTGTGAGTAAGTAATTACGATAAAATTTTGTGATGCTATTAACTGATCATAATATTTTTTAAAATCCGCTGATAAATGTTAGGATTTTACGAAGACTATGTACTGCTAAAATCCCAACAAGACAGGCAATTATTTTTAATGAAGTACAAATACTCTGGCAACAGCAGAAAAAACGGTAAACAATAAATTTTCGAAATCAAAAGGAGTTAAACATGTCGGATTTTCAGGGCCAGTTGCTAAATGAAAGAAGTTTGCGTGCTAAGCATGAACTTCGGAATCGGTAAGCAAACACCAAAGCATCCATCAACTGGCGACAAAAGGCTGTTCTCTCTCTTTCTCTCTCTCTCTCTCACACAAACACACACACATTTACACACACGCACACATACGTGCATACTCACCTACACATACGCGCACACACACATGCCCACACACACACATATATATAAACGAACAAATGTTAAACATAAATACCTATCCGTGTGTGCGTGCATGCACATACAAATATATACATACATACACGCACATTCGTGCACATACACACATACACCCACACACACACACACACACATATAAACGAACAAATTTTAAACATACACATCGATACGCGTGTGGATGTGTGTACATATAAATATATACATACACACAAGCACACTCGCACACACACACACACACACACACACACACACACACACACACACACACACACACACACACATAGAGGCAAATACAAAAGGACAAACCTATCCGTCATACTTCACTGTATAACAGCAAAGCAAAAACAAATAAACTACTAATCATTAAATAAAAATGAAAATTAGACAAACTCTAATATCTGATATAAGCAAATACACAATTTAATATATATATATATATATATATATATATATATATATATATATATATATATATACTATTTAACAATGATATATATGTGCGTGAATAGAGCGGGCAGGCGTGAGTGTGTGGTAATATATGCAATATATATATATATATATATGTGTGTGTGTGTGTGTGTGTGTGTGTGTGTGTGTGTGTGTATATATATATATATATATCCGATCTCACACCCAAGTTGAGCACTGTGGAGGAATGGTAGACTTTGAAAAAACAGTAGCTACTCAAGCATCTACGCATCGTTCATTCAGTAATGAATTCGAACACTCAGTAACTAGCGTATGTTACATTGTATATAACACGCTAAAAGTCCGCCTTCTTCTACCGAGCGCCCAGACGACATTTGCACAGACGACTGCATGACTCCAAAATTTACGCCAATGATAAGTGCATGAAAAAGGAAACTCGAAAAGTATAAGCAGTCAATTGCTGATACCCGCTGAGGAGTGGATGAATGAGTGACGGAAACTCTGGAGTCGAAATGCAGAGGGTAAAATCAATCAGCAAATTGATAAGGTTTTTCTGATATTAATTCCATTAATGCTTTATCGTTGAAAAAGAAAAATACAAGAACACAAGAAAAAGTTCCAAAAAAGATCGTAGCCCTTGTCAGTCTTTTTTAATGAAACTGGTATAAAGACAGGTGGCGGACACACACACACACACACACACACACACACACACACACACATATATATATATATATATATAGTCATCCACGTACAATCCTATTTCACAGCTAATCAGTGTGGCTAGACATCCGATTGTTTCCAACCGTGATCGAAACATGACCGATTTGGTATCGGTCAGAGAGTCTACTCCTAAACTATCGGCGTACGGCTGCGATAGGAGGATTTTTTAACGTGTTATATATATATGCAGTGTATACACACGCTAATATACATATATATATATATATATATATATATATATATATATATATTGAAAACCAAATTGAAAAACAAGCCCTGACGAGTTGTGGCATCATAATGGTGCTCTCACGAAACTTCGAAGTCAACATGACTCTGCTCAGCTAAATGACAAAATCCTCCACATTAATCCTATTAACGCTTTATCTCAATCTCGAAATCGAGCTCTTTACGACAAAAAACAGGTTTTTTCTTTTGAATTTTTTCCACACACACACACACACACACACACACACACACACACACACGCACACACGCATACACACAATCGATCTTTCTCAACATACTGGGTTCTTTAATGCTGCAATACGGACGTGCGTTGTGGTGTAATGGAGTGTAATGGATATTGACTCGGAAAGAAAAATCCGAAGCCCGATTTCGAATCCTAATTGAATTAACAACATTCACTTGCGCACAAATACCGTTGGGAAAGGTATGAATACATACCTTCTCCCTCCAGCTATGGGTTGAATAGCAGGATAAGTTGGATTCTGTAGCCGTGGTTAGCAACTAGTCTACCACAGAATGAAATTGCAACGTACTGTATGAAAATCTTCTGCCTAGTCAGTCATGGGTCGAAAATGACATGATCGCCCAAGCGTGTATCATGTATGACACTTAACTGTACGCAAAATGTTATCCCATCAGCTACAGAATATCTTGCAGATAATTTTAAACTTTCATAATAAACTTATGCTTGTTTTTAGATGACAAAATGTATTGTTATTAATTTTAAAAAATGTATTGCTTCTTATTTTGTTATAAAAGTGTATTAGTGATTTTTGCTTAGGGGTTCAATATTTCGTCATACCTGGGACGCTAACAGGTGCTACCACCCCGGGTCAGGGCACACCTGGAAGCAACAATAATTGGGGAGTAGCTCCACGTTCCTCAAAATCTCTAATCCCACGATCAGAGGCTTTGCTCTCGGTGTAGCTTATCACCAGACCAAGGACGGTCGAACTCTGTGATTTGTGGAGAAGAAGATCAACCTGAAAAATGTATGCTTTGTAAATATTCTTTTCAGGGATGAGTCCGAGGCTAGTCTGTCCCAGACTACCGATTGTGCCTCCACCGAGATAACTCATGACTAGTAGAGGCTCTACGCAAAGGAGATATATACCCAGAGATTGTAATAAAGGGCTCTGTTCGAAATTTCTAGCAGAATTCTGAAGAAAGCCAAAGCGTCATACAATAGTCCGAATAATGCAAAAACTGTAAATACTACCTCATCTCAGAAATGCAGGCAAACACTTTGGACCTTAACAATGATTATTTCCAACCTTATATAAAAGTTAACTCTAACCTAATTTATATAAATCCTAATTCTCACCATCTCCGTCAGTTATTAAACATATACTCTATTCTACTGAATTTAGACTCAGTTGACTCGTCTAACAAAGTACTTTTCGATCAGTATATCGAATTTTATAATTCTACCCTTAGGAACAACGGTTATAAGGGTACTACTATCAAATTCAGAAATTCTATTGGCAATGATAATAATAATACAGTATAACCCGGATATAAGAGACTCGGATATAATACAAACCCTGATATAAGAGCTATTTTCTCTGGTCTCAAATTACAGCTTGTGGTAATGTATATAAAATAGATCGAACCCGGATATAAGAGAACTTTCCCCGACAACTCTCTTATGTCAAGGTTACACTGTAATAAGAAAAGAATCTAGGAAAATCATCTAGTTTACTCCCCCTGACAATATGATGGCTAAAACTAAATTAGAACAAAAATTCTTAAACCTTATTAATAAAAACTTTCCAAAAAATAATCCTCTTAGTTAAATATGCAATAATAATACTCTCAAGTTAAGCTATTGTTGTACGGATAATCTAGAAAAATTAAGAAACACAATAACACTAAGTATAGAAAATACAAAAAATTGGTGCATTGCAATGCTGAAATGCTGAAATGGATAAGACCAACAATAACAAAACAAGTACCAGCGGTTGTAATTACAGAAATTATAAAGAATGCCCACTGCACAATAATTGCTTAGCTAGTTCCACAGTTTATCTTTGTACTATCTCTACAATTGAAAATCCTAATACTAAAATGTTTTTCAGATCTACTAAAAACCCGTTCAAAACTCGCTGGTATCAACACGCATTATCTTTCAATAATAGTTCCTATAGATACAGTATTTCGTTATCCAAGTCCAAAACAAAACACCTACTGTTAAATGGAAAGTTCTTAAAAAGGCTCCAACTTGTAATTCCCTCCGTGCACCTTGCTACATTTGTCTCAATGAGAAGTTAGAAATTATCAGATTTAAGGACAAGCTTTACTTGTTAATTTGGAAAAATGAACTTACTGTTCATTGTAAACATATTTCATTATTTATTTTACAATATGGGTTGTAATATTGAGAATTTCGGTATACTATTTTCACCGCTGTCAATTGTTATTTGCTTTTATTTTATGGATATTTTTATCTGACTTAGATGTTCTAATCAATATTTGCTACGTATCTGATTCGGCTTATATTATCATATTAATATTTGCTAAGTATTTAATCTAATATTGATCGTCAAGTTATGAGGTATTTAAGCTAACATTGATTATTATGTTAATATTCGATAGGTTCTGATCTGTCATATACATTCTGGATAATATTTAACACGTTTCTATTATAGCACTAATTGTCAAATTACTATTTAATAATTATAGTTCTCGAAGCATCAATTTCACATTGTTTCCGAATTTCTTATTAGTGACTGGTTTTAACTGTTAATACGTAAATGTCCTGTTTATATTTATTTATGTTGTTTTACTTGCTATTGTGTATGTGTATCTATGTATATATTTCTATGGATATGTATATATGAGTTCTCACGCGGTGTGACGCCATAGAACCGCAATACAGATTTACGAACTGCGTTTGCAATTTTTGGCAACTGTTATTGTTGCTTAGCAAAGTTTTATGCCAACACATGATAAAATCGTCGCTGATGGTGGATGTTTTTATGTTAATGTCCTTGTAACCTCTCTGAAGATGGCTCATGTGAGCCGAAAGCTTAGAAACCAACTTAATAAAAAATTATTCAAATGTTGGAGAATTTTTGTCTTTATTTTCACCTGAAATTAAAGCCAAAATATGATGTTTACAACGGCTCATGATTAAACATAATAGACATTCATTGTATATTTAACAGCGTATGTTTAGAATATATATATATACATATATATATATATATACACACACACACACACACACATATATATATATATATATATATATATATATTGCATGTATTACTACAAACTCACGCCCGCCTGCTCTATTCACGCTAATATATATCATTGTTAAATAGTATATATATATATATATATATATATATATACATGTTTGTTTGTCTGTGTACAGACATTTATATATATTATTTGTAGACATATATATATCTATATATATATATATATGCCTTTACATATAATATATATAAATATATGTACACAGACAAACAAATATATATATATATATATATATATATATATATATATATATATATATATATAATAATAATAAAATTGACTCTGTACGTATTCAAATCTTAAAATGTTACACAAGTAATTTTTAAGAACCACGAATAACCGGCAGAATCTAACTCCGTTACGATAGGTCTTGGCGATCTTGCGATTTTTTCTCGTATATATATATATATATATATATATATATATATATATATATATATATATATATATAAATATCTTTTCTAAACATATACTATATATATATATGTTCTTGTCTATGCATGTTTATATGTGTGTATACCTATGTGTGTATATTCCTGCACTTATTTGCGTATATTTATGCCAGAAGTTGTGTATAAGTAGTTTCATGTGTGTGGTTTTATTTTGTATTTTGTATACGATGCTTTCTGGTGTTTTTAGTCGCGTACGTTTTTGTTTTTTGCTTATGTATTTGAGTGAGTATATATTTAATTATGTTTTTTTATTCATGCACTGAAATATGACTGTGTCTGTTGTGACCTTGTTCATTCAAAGCCCTTGCCATCTTATGAATTCGCTATTGCTTGTACCCAATACTATAGCCTTTACAAACGTTTCCAAACCTGGCTTTAAAATTTAACGATTAAATTTACACGTCAATAATAATAAAAAAATTTGGAATTTATGTATGTATATAAATATATATGTGCGTATATTCATCTTTACCTGTGTCTGTATACCAATATATGTCAGTATGCGTATATATTCGTCTATTTGTCAATATGGGGATGTCTATAGGTTTGTATTTGTGTGCGTCCATATCTTTTCACGTTCAATATCCAAATAGCTTTATAATCATCTAAACCTAAAGGTTTGTTCATCTTAGAATTTAAACTTCGCAATAAAAATAAAGTGAAGCTACTAGTCGATTAATAATGATGATCTCTAGTTTAAAACTCTTCAGCTTGAAATAAACATCATCGCTTGATAATACACAGATAGTGTCGAAACAAAATAGATACTTTTCTAGTGATATTATAACATATTTATGTTATAAATTATAAATAAACACACACACACACACACACACACATATATATATATATATATATATATATATATATATATATATATATATATGTTACTGCCATTGACACGGAAATACTCTTGGAGAAGTTATGAATTCATCCATAACTCTGGTTAAATAGCAAGAAGACTATGTCCTGTAACCTTTAATAGGCAACCATTCTTGTAGAAGGACAACTCTGAATTCAGAACCGGAGACGCGCTATTTGGAAAAGTTGTGGCATATTTATGTGTACCAGTTGTTTGTATTCGCTTCTTTCGAAAAGTGTTCACCGCTATAATTAAATCATATGTGCAGGCAGCCTGGCTCTTCCGTTCTAAGAATTAAGCTACTGGACTTTCATAGCCCGAAAACGATGGCAGAGACTTACTTTTTAATAATTTTAATCAATCATGGGTATATCTATGCATTCACAATTTGTATAGGAAGAAACATGTATGTAAGAGGTGCGGGGAAAAACGAGAAATGGAAGATGATTAAGTGCAAGAGATAGTCTTTCTTGGTCACAAGTTGACTTCCGCCATGTATGGAAGAAACATAAACAAAGTTGTTGTTTTTTTCTGTTATATTTATCAAACTTCAGCGATCGATAGCACGGCGACAATTTTATCTCAGATGATAAATCGCTAAACTTCAAACATAAATTAATAAATTAGGTAGGACGTGTTCTGTAGCTAAGGAAGCTGGTATATTTGTCGACGAACAAATCTAGATAAAACAATTCAATGATAATTTCCAGAGTAGTCCCTACTTATATATTCAAATTAAAACATCTTCATTTAAAAAGAAGTAGAAATGAACGAAGAGGTTCTCATTTTATTTCACCCTTACATTTTTACTTTCAACAAAGCTTACAAAATATACGTTTTGGGATTTAATGGTAATTTATAGCTCAATGTTTGCACGGAGAGGATGTGCGTTGTGGTGCAGTGGATATCGACTCGGAACGATAAATCGGGGAGCCGAGTTCAAATTCCAGTTGGATTTCTTTGCATTCACTTACGCACAAATACCCTTGGGAAAGGTATTAATTCGTTTCTTCCCTCAAATTATGGATTAAATAATTTGGTTCTATAGCCTTGATCGGAAACCAGTTTATCACAATTGTAACCTACTGCGGGATAATCTTTTATCCGGTCAGTCCTGTCTCTTTCGAGACATGATCGCCCAAAGCGTGTATCACGTATGGCACTTACCTGACTGACTGATTAGCACGTTGGTCTCATTGTTACTGTAATGTATTTCATTTTTACTGGGTCTCCTATGATTGTGGCCTTATGTCCTACTAAGCTCATTTTATTTCATAACAAAATTGATATTCTCAACAAAGAATTTGCGAATCTCTCAGAATTAAGTTACTGGACCCGCAAAAGTCAAAAATGACGGGAGATTCCTTTTTTTCATTATATTCAATTATATTCAATATATCTATGTATTGAAAATTTTTGTATGCAGATGCACACGCATATAAACCCAAAAGAGACATCATCCAATAGTTTGATGGATATAGTAACAATAATAGCAAAATGTCGACATCTCATTCGGTTCGTATTTTAGCCTAAGTATCGCTTCGTTAGTTCACCAACCGCCGCGTTGAGCGAAGTCAAACCAAATAAAGTTGACCGCAAATAAAGTGACCAGCACTAAAAATAGGGGGACGCTGTGAGGAGTGGGAAGTACCGTTGGTCACGTAGACGCAGCCAATTTCCGACGGAGGTTTTCGTGAAAATGTATTCCCACCTTTTAGATTGGTCAGAGGAAATTGCTATTCTGGAAATTTCAGCTCGGCTTCACCAGGAAAACTGGCAAGCCGAATTTAATAATGAGACACGCCCTTCACATTCGCCTTGATCCCTTGCCTCTTCTACGTTCTACCTCACCTTCACACCCAAATACTGCATTGGCTGTTCTTTGATTAACGTGAATATACAATAGAAAGTGCCTGAGCGCAATGCCGTGGGTCAGTGGTCAGCGAGTTAATGTGCCAGATCATTACTACTCTGTAGTGAGTTCGTGCCTCACCAACTGTGGCATAATTTTTGCTTTGCACCAGAGTAAACTAAGCTTTTTAAACATTACTGCATGCCATATAAGGATATGTTGGCAGATTAACGGTTAGCGACTCGGAAAAAGATACACAGTTCGAATTCCAGTCGAGAGCGTTACGTACAGTTTCGGGCAAATATACTTGCAAAAGATGTGAATCCTCTTCTTCCTTCGTCTCCTAACTATGAGGTATATAGCTAGACCGACTAGTTTCTCTCGTTTTAAGTTAGCAAGAAGTAGGACTATGGATTAAAAACTAACCAGAAAATAAATGGATTCTATTAAGCTATCTTTCACTAGACATGCCACTGTTACTATGGCTGCAGTACATATGGTGCTCCCATGACTTAAATGGGTTACCGAACCCTTGACGATGCATTATATATATGGGTGGGTAAGCCTATGTGCCTGTGACTGTGCGTAAGTGGGTGGGGCGTAGTATATCTTTATTCCAGTATGTTTCATTTAATAATATAGACATGTTAACACATCACTCAATAAGTCTCGGGCCTGACATAAAAATGGTGCTATTAATAAAAAAAATCCATATGATTTTTATGAAGTACTAACCTTCAAATGGCATGTGACAAAATTCGGGCCAATTCGGATTATTAGTTTACAAATTACAGTTATTTAATTGAAGCTGCTGTTGCAAATTTTCAAAGCAATAGAAAAATCTGAATTTCGTGTGTTGATAAAGCATTGCTTTCTGACGGGGAAAATATATAGATCAAGCAAAGCAATGGCTAGATAAGTGTTATTCGGACTCTGCTCCGTCGGAAACAACGGTTAAAAGGTTGTATGCTGACCTTAAATGCGGTCGAACAGACACAAATGATGCTATATAATGATAGGAAGTCAGTCAGTCAGTTAAGTGCCATGCGCGATACATGCTTTGGGCGATCATGTCTCGAAAGAGACATGACTGACTGGGCAGAAGATTATCCCGCAGTAGGTTGCCATTGCTTTCTGCGGTAGACTGGTTGCCGACCAAGGCTATAGAACCCAATCTGTCCTATTATTTAACCCATAACTGTAGGGAAGAGACGGATTAATACCTTTCCCAAGGGTATTTGCGCGTAAGTGAATGCAAGGAATTCAACTGGAATTCGAACTCGGTTCCCCGATTGCTTGTTCCGAGCCGATATCCACTACGCCACAACGCCTATCACATGATAGGAAGAAATCGCCAAAAAACGGCCACAAAATGAAGAAGAAAAAAGTGATCTTTCACCAAGACAATGCACCGTGTCACAATTCGATCGCAACGATGGCAAAACTACATGAATTGCACTTCGAATTACTTATGCATTCACCTTATTCTCCAGATCTGGCCTCCCAGTGACTACTGTCTGTTTGCAGACCTCAAAAGAATGCTCAACGGAAAGAGATTTGGGTCCACTGAAGAAGTGTTATCGGAAGCTGAGGAGTATTTTGAGGCCAAAGACAAATCATTCTACAAAAAAAAAGCATCGAATCGTTAGAGAAGCGTTTGAATCAATGTATTACCCTAGAAGGAGACTTTTTGGTGAATAATGTCGAATTTTGCCTAAAGTTGTTTTATTAGTTAGGCGCTGGATTTATTGAGTGATGTGTTATGTTTATTTTTCATAATAATCTTTATAGTTCTCTAATGTTCTTCCTGATGTTAAGTTGAAATTCATCAAGAAAGGTGCCGTATTTTCTGTTAACCCAAGTACTTTCGATCTTCTCTGAAATCATTCTCAGAGATGAATTGCGAAGACAAACTTAATGTAACTATAATCGCTGCGGTAGAGGTTTTGCAAACACGCACGAACGTGTTCTGCTATAATTAGCTTTAAATTAATCGTTGCGGTTACGATATTTTGTAAATAAGCGTTCCTATTTCAGGGGCGATAACCAGTGATGGTCAATTTCAAAATGGTCAAATACATTTTTAAACATTGGTATTCTATTCATAATAATTTTTGTTCAGTTATGGTTGCTTGCTTTTGATATAGAGGGCCTCAAGAAGGTGAAGCTTTTTTTTTATTCTCATGGTGTAGTATATTGATGTTGTCAATAAGTATTTTTCTGTAATGTGAAGGTGAACAGGAATATGTCTTTAAATTTTGTTCGATAGGACTTATATCCGGCAAATGAAGTATACGACGTCTTGATAATATTGTGGTTGTCAAGCCAACATATATACCAGACCGATAACATCACCTTCCTGGCAAATTGACCATGGTGAGATTCAAACCTGGACTTTATGGTCAGAACGCAAACGTTCTAACCGCTCGACACGCGCCCGTTTTGGAAAAAAACACCATTAAATATCAGTTGAAATGTTCTTTGGAAGATTGTATCTCTGACTAAAAAGTAAGCAGCTATGTTGGCTTGACAACCACAACATTATCAAAACGTCTTGCACTCCATCTGTCGGATACAATTTCAATCTCAAAACATTTAAAGACACACTCCTGTTCGCCTTCACAATACAGGAAATTACTTATTGAAAACAGATCGAAAGTACTTGGTGAGAGACCGAAATGTTAACAGAACTTTATGTCTAAATGCAAAGTAATCTGTTTTGACTAGATTGAAATGTGATTTTATTGAGTGTAGGTTACTTTGATTTATTGTAAATTGCCTCTAATATCTGAAGGGTTTTTTTTTACTGTGTGTATGAGTGAGTATTTTGTTAACGACTAAAATTATTTGGTTTAACATTTCTACACATTATATTTTGAGTGTTGTTTCATCATGTTTGTAATAAATATGCATTTGGTTGCAATAGTATAAGTGTTATATTTATTTTGACGTACGTTGTTATTATAATTAACATTATCAAAACTGTTAGAGGCATTATTAAGTTCATTGAGATGCATTTTAATTTGTTGATCAATGACGGAGTTAAGAAACCTATTGTTAACAAATGTTTGTTTAATATTGTGTAATTCTTTTGTGAACGTTGAGTCAAGTATTTTTATAACAGGTAACTTATATCGTTGGAGGCATTTAGGTCTCTCACGAGGTGTGACGACATAGAACCGCATTGGTAAATTACAACCTGCGTCTGGTATTCGGTGACTGTTATCGTCTCATGGCAATGTTTTATGTCAATATAAAAACATATCATCTTTGATGATAGATGTCTTTATGTTATCATCCCTGAAACCACTCTTAGAACCAGCGTTATAAAATAATATCGAAATGTGAGACAATTTTTGTTTTTATTTCCACCAGAAATTAAAGCCAAAATACGATGTTTAGAACGGCTCATGATTAATTATAACAGACATTCATAGTCTGCTATTTACACTAAATATATATATATATATATATATGTGTGTGTGTGTGTGTGTGTGTGTGTGTGTGTGTGTGTGTGTGTGTGTGTTTACCATTTTTAACAATACTTTTAATGTATACTCTTATTTCAGTAGTCGTTCCGTTTATACATTCTTACTTTTCGTCGACTCACAGGTCGGTATCTACTAAAAATAACGTTTAACGCGACACTATTTTTTATAAATAAATAATTCATTACTTCTTTAGAAATTGCTTTGTTTACGTTTGGATATGAAACTGAGCTGCTATGAACTTTCGAGAATCTGGTGTGGATTGGCACCTATAAGGCACTATTTAGCTTTGCTTGTTTGGCGACAATCTTCATGACAGAATCAGTCAAAAGCACGTCGGTTCTAACCAAGGTTCCCCTGTAACGGTGAACGCAGTATCAAATCCTGACGAAATACGCATTTTCTTTTATTTTGTTTTTGATATTCTGGCCGGTAGACGAAACTAAATAAATATGCTGTTTAACAAATAACCGGAGCGTCTATTCAAATACGGGCATCCACTAAAAATAACGTTTAATCTGTCGGATTAACAATAAAGCATTAATTACTTCTTTGGATTTCTGTCTATATTTCTGAGATGAGGCATTGCAACGCACAATATTCCCATTGTTCGGACTATTGTCAACATCTTTATTGCCACACTCACGACAACGTTTCGGCCGTTGTGCGCTCCGGGATTCTTCAGGTGGTATACGTTGGAATTTCGAATCATTGATCAGTTGATAAAAGCATTGGTTGAAGTAATCCATTGACTTAACCCAAAGAATCGTGAGTTCATTAATTAGCCACTGCAGAGGTGAACAAAAATTAAAGAGTTGTGTTACTAAAGAGGGATAAAAAAAAAACTAGTATGTCCAAAAAAAGCATGTCATGTGAAACTAGAATAATATACTCCGGCTGGTGAGCGAAATAAAAGGTTCAGTTCTTTGTGTGTGTGTGTGTGTGTGTGTGTGTGTGTGTATGTGTGTCTTTGTGTGTGTATGTGTGTGTGTGTGTGTGTGTGTGTGTGTGTGTGTGGTTACTTATCCAACCAAATATAATGAATTAGAATGACGAGTGTTCAGAATAAATCCTACGCGGTTGGGAAAAACAATCACCAAACTCTAATCGATACATAATCAATTCCATTATTATGCATACTAGTTAAGTTTCCGCCATTTTGTCTGACCGGATATTTAACAATAAATAAGTGATGTGAAATTAGCGAACTTAAAACCCCAAATATTCGAAGAAAAATACAATATTCATTAAACTGACAAATTAATCAAATTAATTAAACTGGTGTAATTAATTCATTGATTAATTAATTAAGTTCACAAGAGAAAAAGAAAGTAAAGTAATAGGAATATTTTAGGGGTTAGCAATAGAGACAGAGCAAAGGAAGTTGAGGAAGGAATAAATAGGGTTTATTTTCTAGTACGATCCTTGACATTCCCTGGCTTTTATAGATTTCATTTTAATAATTTATATTTGCACATATTAGCATTTTTTCGTGTTGTTATTTTTGGATGCTGATTGAGATTCAAAAAATTTGAGAATTTTGCTTGACTGTTTAATTAAAGATTGTTTCTAAACAATATTGAGATTCGTAAGCCATAATGGTGAAAGTGTAACATGGAAAATCCAACTTGTGATAGATTTCAGCAAAAAACCTTGAGCCAACACATAACAATGGCCGACCTGATTCTCTTCTTATGATTTCTTATATTTGTTTTCATTTGGCGGTTTCAATTCCTTCTTCTTTCACTCTCTCTTTCTTTCTCTCTCTCTCTCTCTCTCTCCTTCTCTCATACACACATATACACACATGCACACACATATCTAAACTTATTTATAAATGGAACTTTGTCTCTGTGTGTGTGTGTGTGTGTGTGTGTGTGTGTCCGTTACCTATAGACTCCGAAACAGCTGAACCGATTTTCTTGAAAATTTACATAGTTGTACTATAAGCGTCTGCGAGTGTTCTTAGCTAGGTTTTGTGTCAAGGTACCCCTGATAAATATCGAAAATCGAAAAAATCAGGCTATAGAAGGGGTGGTCCGATGTTAATCAAATTTGATATACTCATAGACAAAGACATAAGAAACGATATTCAGAAGTTTCAAGGTTGCCGTTCTTACAATAGTGCAGAAAATCGATAATATATATATAAATAGAAGGCAAGATGTTTGCGTGTGTGTCTGTTTATCTGCCTTTATGTCTGTATTTTTTTTCAACCCTTTTATTTTAGTTTTTGCTTCGGGTTTGGCTCTAAGTAGGTATAATTGTAGTTATTAGTCTCAGCCATGATATCATTTACTCAGAGGACTTATTTAGCCTTCAAAATTCAGTTTACGACGAAAAAATTTATTTGATATCGATACCAGGAAATCAAAATTTGACTTACATTCATTCATTTTTCTTTCAGTCTACGGTTTCGCTGTAACTGGAAACAACTATTGCTTTTTAGTCTTTCGTGCCAACGTCCAAAGAGTCTGAGCTCCAGGACCATGGATTAGTTTTAAAGCTTTCATTACACCCAAGCAACGCCGGGCTATACTGCTAGTGCATATATATATATATATATATATATATATATATATATATATATATATATATATATATATTTAGTGTATTTGTTTGAACATTATTTTTAATCAATACTCGTATTTGAATAGATATTCTGTTTTTAATCAAATAGTATATTTGTGTATTTATTTCTACCGGCCTGATTATTTATGGTAAATTTTGTTACGAAAATGTGTGTCATTTGGTTCGAATTTCGTTAAACTTCGGGATTTTGTGTAACATATATATATATATATGTTACACAAAATCCCGAAGTTTAACTATATATATATATATATATATATATATATATATATATATATATATATATATATAGTTATGAATTAATTGTACATTGCGACACGGAAATTTCTATGTTTCGAGATAGATTCTCATCATCAGGCAATGTTTCTGTTGGTTGTGCAGATGATTTACATTTAAATGACAAAAACCTTTGGTTTGCTGTGTATGTATGTGGGAAGATATAAAAATTTACATGTGTGTTTCTTTTGGCTAATCAGAGTCGAGATTCATTTTGGGATTTGGCCCTAAAGAATACATACTAACCAACTTTTTCTCTTTTTTTTTCTTTTTTCCTCCCTCATTCTACCCTTTTTCCTTGTTTCTTTTCTCTCCTTGACGGTCAAGATGTTAACCTGTCTTTAACCTGATCTGATCATTTTCCCTTCTTTCCACTTCAGTTTTATTACTTTTGATGTTGTATTCTCTTTCAGCACCGATTCTATATTTTTTGTTTTACTTACTTATCAATTTTAGTCTATTTATTTAGTTGTTGTAAAGTTTTCTTTAAAAGGAAAGCTTTTTGTTATAAAATATAATTTTTTGCTCCGTCTATTTGTTGTAAAGTTTTTTATATAAAATGAAAGATTTATTTTAAAAAATAATTTTATGCTCCAATTTATTTTTTATGTAGTTCGTCAGTAATTATTTTTCTTAAGCACTTGTTGGTTATATGCATGTTATTTCATTTGGATTTTTCCATTTTCTAATGTGAATAATTTGCAATGTCTACATATGATATTTATTTCGTTGCGTTTGTTTAATAATTTTTTATTCTTAAGGTATTTAAGAATAAATAGTTTTTCGTATAAACATAGTTCATATAGTTCATATAAACATGGTTCATTTAAGGGCATACATGTTTTAACTTCTTTTAGAATTTTCCACTTTATTGTGTGTGTGTGTGTGTGTGTGTGTGTGTGTGTGTGTGTGTGTGTTCTTTTAGCTACCAATGATATTTCGATAGGGATGTTCTATTTTTGTATTTGTTATTAGTAAATGAAGAGGTGTGCTGATAAATTCGCTGCTTTAGAATGTTTTTAGTACTCCCTATATAAATTTTTAAATTATTTGGATTTTTCTTTGATGATATTTCGCATTGATATATTATTGATTCCGTTAAGCACCTGTTTTCTAACGGACAGTCTATGGGGTTTTTACAATTACCTTTTTTCTTGTCTAAATTTTTGTTTTCTATTATTCGGTTGTTTTTATTGATTTTGTTGAAATTTTTAAAAATATTATTATTGTGGTTTTTTATAATTTTTTCTAGATTGTTCATACAGCTGTAACTTAATTTAATAGAGTTTTTATTAAAGATCTTACTTAGAGGATTTTTTTTTCTGGAAAGTGTTTCTCAACTAAATCGAGGAATGTTTTTTCCCAATTTACTACTAGTCATCTGGTTGAAGGGGTGTGTGTACCAGATGATATTCCTATTCCTATTTTTTCTTCGAGGGTTACTTTTCTCGTTTACATGTTGAATATTTGGGTTTTTGTATCCGCTATTTTTAATGCAGTATTATAAAAATTGTTATGCTTGTTAACTACTATATATATATATATATATATATATATATATATATATATATATATGTCTACCCACACTGATGAGCTGTGATACAGTGAAACGGGCTTGTATGTGGATGACTAATATATATATATATATATATATATATATATATATATATATATATATAAATCGCGAAAAAAGAAGACAGCTAAAATTTAAAATGCATTTTACAAAAGAAAAATCTTCCGAGTTAGATTATATTTAATATTTCCAATGAGTAAAACATTTTCCTGTATTTAAAATCGAATTTAACTTGATTGGATTTTTTTCTAAGATTTTCTAAGGGTTACGTGGATATTAACCAAGTTCTTCGAAATACACCATTTAGAAAAATGCAGGATATTATTCCAACTATAATGAACTGGAAAATTAACAAAAGTTACGTGAAGTTTAAAATTGTATTTTTCAATTTGCAAAAGTCATATATGACGATTTTAAAGTGTTTTTGAGAGACAATTGTTTATATAGCACTCTGAAAGAATGGTAGAGTTTGAAAAACAGTAGCTACTCTAGCATATACGCATCGTTCATTCAGCAATGAATTAGAACACTCTCAGCTATTGGGCGTGTTTAATGATAATATACACGCTAAAAAGTCTGCCTTCTTCTACCGAGCGCCCATAGCTAAAAGGTAGAATCGCTGACTGACGCCAATTCGGTCAGGTTTCAATCCTAGGTAAAAAGCAATCGGATGTCTAACCGAACTGATGAGCTGTGATACAGCGAAACAGATCTGTCTGCGGATGACTATGTATATATATAATTTTGAAATGAGTTATTTCTGTAACCAAGGTTTCAACCTTTCATTATCTTCAGGCGATTTACAATAATAGATTTTAACATTTTTCAAACGCACAACAGGAATTTTCAAACAACCGAAAAATTTTCAAAATTAGGAAGAAGTTATTTAAGGATCTTAGAACACTTTCATCCATGTTTGTATCATCTTAGAAGGTATTTATAGGTATGATTACACTTGGACAAAATTTCTGATCTTTTATTTAGTCATTTTTCGTATAGTTAATTTTTCTTCCTGGTACATAAGTTGCCACCGTTGTATGGTCTTGCTTGTTCGAACGTCTGAAAAACGGTAAAATCAGTTCTTGTAAAAAAAAACAAAAAAACTAGGCGCTGGCGAACACAAAAGGTTTGTAATTACACATTACCGAAGAAAACTAGTGACCTAAACTTTAAAGAAACGGTTACTTTGTTTTCTGAAGTGTTCAGCCCAAAATACATCATTATTCCATAAAAGATAGAAGTATATGAAACTTAGTAAAAAAGAAAGATGAATATTTCACAACGTTCGCTAGAATTGTGAACGAACAGTGTCAATGATTTAAACTGGCAGAATTAATCATGACAATTTTCAATGCCTGATGTTTGTTCAAGATTTGGTGTCAACAAAAGACGCTGAAATCACGAGAAGGGTTTTGAATAAACATGAAAATGCGTCTAATCTGACTTTACAAAACATAGTAGAAGATTGTCAGAGGTTTATAAATGTTCGATAAGACGCTTAGGATATAGAAGTAAGCGGTGTATTGCACGTTAAAAATTTGCGCCCAAAAAATAAAGTGAAGAAGGAAAAAAAAAAAAACATTATTCCTAAACACTGTTACGTATGTGGAGAAGAAAATTTTCATAATGACTGCTCAAAATAAAGAATGATTTCGTTTTTAAAAAAAGGACATAAGAAAACTCACTGTAAAACAAAAAATGAGTGAATAATTACGTTAAAGTTACAAACGCAGATAAATGTAAGAACATTTGTGCAGGTAAAATCCTTAACAAAAATATTAAATTACAATTGGAAAGCGGATCCGAATTAAGTATAATAAGTTCTCACTCGATCACCGAAGTTAAGCAACGTTGAGCCTGGTCAGATGGGTGACCGCTTGGGAATACCTGTTGCTGTAAGCGTTTAGTGACGGATGTGCGTTGTGGTGCAGCGGATATCGGCTCGGAAAGAGAAATCGTTGAGCCGAGTTCGAATTCCAGTTGAAAACCCTGCATTCACTTAAGCACTGGTACCCTTGGAAAAGGTATTAATCCGTCCCTTCCCTCCAGTTATGTGTTAAATAACAAAGGTAGTACTTGGGGACCCTACCCTTAAATAAAAAAAACCCAATGAATCTTGATACTCGAAAAGAAAAATGTATTACTAGACTCAAAACTTATATAAAAAACAACAATAAATTGTTGAAAGAAAAAGGTATTACCAGCAATAATAAAAGTTAGTTGGCAATAAATGACCCGCCGAGGTTGATTTGCCATAAAAACAAAACAACCAAGCCAAACCATTAAGTATAATAAATGTATATACATGGAAAAAAATTAGAAAAACCAAAGTTAATGGTTATCAACAAAAATCTCTCGTTGTGTTACAGGACAGAAAATTAAATTCGTGGTGAAATCTATTAACGAAAGAAACGTTGAAATTAAGACTGTTTGCAATGAAAAATACAAATAACCTTTTTTGTACGGATTAGATGGAACAGTTTAAGTTATGGAACAGCCCAATCAGTTGGTTTTGCCAAAAAGTTAAAAGTTTTACTAATGAAGCAGAAAGTTTAAAGAAAGAATTGAAAGAGGTATTTTCTGGTGGTCTAGGCAGGTGCAATAAAATGAAAGCTAAATTCGAGCTAAAGGAAAATGTACAACCATTTTTTAAAAAGAAAAAGAATGTACCCCTTGCATCGTTAAAACAGATCAATGAGGAGCTTGAAAACCTCGAAAAAAATGGGTGTTTTATCTAAAGTCGACCAGAGCAATTAGGCTTCACTAACGGTATACATAAAAAAATTTCTAAAGAGATACGTGTCTGCGCGAAATTCTCCACGGACCTAAACGATGCCCTCAAAAGTCATCATTACTAACTTCCGGGGCCGGAAGAGGTTTTTACGAAACTTTTAGCAGAGGTCGGATATTTTCGAAAATCGATCTAAGCGATGTGTATCTGCAGATTGTAGTGGAAGATGAATGTTCCAAATTATTTACGATAAACACACATCGCGGAATGTATAATGCAATCGTTTGGCTTTCAGTATAAAGGTCACCAAGCTGTTTTTAAACAAGTAATTGATACGATGCTGGGTGAATTTGACATTGAAGTCGCTTATCTGGACGCTATATTGCTGAAATGTGAAAACAAAAATATTTTCAAGGTTTTTAGAAGAATTCAGGACTATGGATTCAAGGTGAAAGACGAAAAATGCAATTTTTTTATGAATAAAATCAAATATTTGGAAAAAATAATTGATAAAAATTACAGAAGACTAGATCCAGTGCGAGGCAATGTTATAAAAGACATGCCTAACTCCTGAAAATGTCAGCTCCTTAGAAAGTTTTTTGGGTTATTACAACGTACTGGTGCCAAACATGCATTGTTTGCGAGCTTTATGAAACGAACTATTAACAAAATATTTTAAATGGGTGTGAAAGATAAAATGCCAGAAAGCATTTGAAAAATTTAAAGGATTTTTTTTTTAATCATTTCACCCCGAGCAAGGCGGAAACGCCACTGATGTGCAGGGGGATACATAAATGTAAAAAGATTGATTAGAAAAGAGTGAGGAGTACAAACTAGTTAGAAAGGAACCATAGAAAGCTGAGAAAGCAGGTGCGATGATAGATACATAGGTGGAGAGAAAGGGAAGGTTATACAGGGGAGGGGAGAGAGATAGATTCCAGTGGTTAGTAGATGAGTATTGACTTTGCATTTAAATTTCTGGAGGTTGTAGCCGTCAGGAAAGCAAGAATACGGGAGTGAGTTCCACAGGCGGGAAGTGCGAGAGAAGAAGCTGCAGGAGTAGAATTGTCGTCTGCATTTGGCTAACCTGACTGTGAATGGGTGGGACCCAGTTGCCAGTGTGGTTGCGCGAGTAAACACCTGTTGAGTAGGCATCAGTGACTTAAGTTCGTCTGAGCAGAAGCCATGAAAGTATTTATAGAACAGACAAAGGGAGGCCACATTTCGACGATGGGGAAGTGGCTGCAGTCGAGCCGCCAGATCAGTACCTATCACATTACAGACTCTCCTTTGGATCCTATCAAGGAATGCTAACTTCGGATTTGTTTTTGATGCATTACGATCCAAAAAAGAAATAATTGTAGCAAGGGACGCTAATTCATACGTAATAGGAGCCTGCATTATCCAAAAACTCGAAGACGGCTCGATTAAGCCTATTGCACACTTATCCAGGACTCTTCTTTCAACCAAAAAGAATTATTCTGATAGAAAAGGAGAATTTAGGGATTGTGTTGGCATTTGCGAAATTTAATAGATTCGTCCACGGAAGAAGATTTACCTTACAAACAGGTCACAGATCATTGCTAGCTATTTACTTGCCCAAAAAATATCCATACAGCTAATTAGTTACAACGATAGGAAACCATCTTAGTAAAATACAATTTCAGTATGGAATTTTTATCATCAAGTAAATTGTGTCAAAACAATAGTGAACCTTTGGAGAACACGGTCATTGCTTCTCTACAAGCGGAAGTAGAGGTAAAAATCTACTATGCAATACTGTGCGGGAGCTACCTGTGACTTTGGGAGAAATCTATATATATATAAATGGTAATCTGTGAGTCTGTGTGTGACTGTTCCCTATGCACGCCTGCATTTTTTAAGCTACGCCATTCAAACTTTCCAGGGACACAGGGAAGCCAGGTCGACACATACTTTTTGAGTTTAAGTTCAGCAATTTTCCCTTTTTGACCAATGGAGCCGATTGTTTATATTTGTTCCGTAAAACATCTAAGATCTAAGATGGTTGCTAAATTGCATCACAATAATCAAATCACACGTGTCAAACGCAACTAAAATATTTTTAAAAAAGAGCCTTTAGAATTAAAATGTGAATATTTTCCCATTAATTTTGAAAAAAAAGAAATATTTTTAAAAAATGTTTTTTCAAACGAAAACAAAATATATTTTTAAAAAAAAGTGTCAATGGTTAATTTAATTATTTAAGGTTTTTTTTTCAGATTTAATATTTCATACTTCAGAAAATAAAATTTAAAAAAATAAAGCTTTGTTTTCGCTAAATATTTCATGCAGGAAATCAACTGTCTGTAATTCTTGTGGCATTAATGTAACTTTTTCTAAAATTAAATGTCTACATTTTTAAATATTCTTCGAAAATTTCTGAACTGAGAGCGTAATAGTTTTTATATTTTTAATTTCAGTAAAACAAAATAAATAATTTTTATTCTTATGTTAAATTCATTTAGTCAACAAAAAATGTAAATATTTTCCACGTAATTTTGAAACAAAAACGCAATGTTGTTTACAATGTCACACAAAACATCAAATCACGTTTACGCAAAACAAAAGAAAATAGATTTTTAATGGAATCTTTTAATTTTGAAACAACAATTTTCAATATAAATATTTTTTTTATATAAACGAGTTTTAAATGGATTTATCAATTTAATATTATAAACATTATTGCATCACGAAATTTGATGTTTGTGTGACTATTATAAACACTGCGTTGCAAGTAATTTAGCAGCCATCTTCGATTCCGTTCGAATACTACAGCAACATGCATTCAATGCCTTCTTCTTAATGCTGAAAATGGTTACTAACAGCCTCAGCTCTCCTTTCCAACTTTCAATAAATGATTTCCATCTACTCCTCTCATTGGCATCTTCTAATACTAAAATGTTCTGCGTTGCACGGGCAGCGCCGGGCTATGATGTTAGTAAAATATAAAGCGTTGGATGCCAATTTTATTGTGAAAATGAAAGTAAAATTAAAAGACAGGGATGAAACAGAATCTTAAGTATATTGAATTTGCAATGACGATCTTATGTACAGCGAGAGAGTGGTGGTACCTTTATCAATACAGAAAAGAATCTTTAAAGAATTCCACACTGATCATCCTGGTATATCCACAATGAAAAGCTTAATGAGAAGTTATGTGTACCGGCGTAGCATGGATAGAGACACCGAAAGTTTGGTAAAGTTTTGCAAAGACTGTGCTTTGGCAGCTAAAGCAGCACGAATAAAGCTCAATCCATGGCCAGAAACTGACCGCCATGGTCATGTCTGCATATTGACTTTGCTGGTTTACTTAATGGTTCATATTATTAGATCGTTTTAGAAAGTTTTTTTTTTAAGTGACCAGAGGTATTGAGATCTAAAAAACAAACCACAGTAGTAATAACTGGGTTTCTACTCGAACTGTTTGCCAGGTTCGGGGTACCAGATTTGATTGTTTCGGATAACGGGACCCACTTTACATCAAAAGAACTTAAAGAATTTTGTAAAGTGTTTGTGGTAGAGCACATAACAATTGCCCCCAACCACTCTAGAAGCAACGACCAGGCAGAGCGTTTTGTAGGTACCTTTAAGAGGTCCCTAAAAAATCCAACAGTGGCTCCTCGGATGCCGCATTGCAATAACTTTTACAAGTGTATCGGATAACACCAAATAAAAATGTGCCTGCAGATATGATTCCGACAGAAATTATGTTTGCGCGAAAAATAATGTCAGTCTTTGACAAGCTGATACCAAATAAGAAAAAAGTCGAACTTACAGCACAAAAAAATGGAAATACATTTTACCAAGTGGGTGGAGAGTTTTTTTACGGAATCTATTAGACGTGGAAAATGGATTGGGAAGTCGGAACTATCATCAAAATAATCGGTAGGATGATATATTCAGTCAAAGAACCTGGATTAGTGAACAAAAGGCACTGGAATCAAATAAAAAGTAGGCATATAGCATAAGATACTCCAGTGGATGTTGAGCCCATTAAATTTATTTTCGACACCCTCGATGTGCCCGTTCTTCGAAAAGCTCCTGGTACAAAAATCCGAAAACGACAAAATAAGATACGGAGTGAATCGACAAAAACCAGAAAAGAAAAAGATATTGACTCTGCACAGAATAAATCTAAAAAAAAAGGGGGGGGGTATATATATCTATAAATATTAATGGGTATGTTCCAATCCTCATAAATACGTTTGACACTATTGTGACGGGGTTAGATTGCTGCCTAGCGATTAACGTCACTAAGGCGTTTTCTTCATATTGTCAGACTCTCTGCCTTCGGGCGGAGAGTAACCCAGCCGAGGCTCCGCCGAAGGGTAGAGTCTCGTTTGAGAAATATTAGACAATTAGTTTTTGCCCGAGTTATATGACTCGGATTACCCACAGGCCTAGTGCCACATTTTGTTTCAAGTGGGGAGGCAGATAAATATCTATATTGCTGTCTAACGATATAAAGATCCATTTTCCTTTGGCTGGGATTTATACCAAAGCCTCGGGGAGGGGAGGGGGAGGGTTAAGAATATTTTAAACTTTTCTTAAATTCAAAATTTTTTAAGAAATTACAAACTTAAAAAGTAAAATTATATTATTTAACCAGTTAATTTCGTAACATTTAACCTAGCAAAATATGTCAATTTTTATGTTATATTTTGAAAATATCTAAGAAAAGTATTGTCAAAGGTCAAAAATTAATTAAAAAATTACTAACAGAATAATGATATAATATGTATAATATTGGAAAAGTATAAACTTTAAAAATAATACAGAAAATCCTTTTGGTAGAATGAAGCATAATAATTACACAAGTTAAAAGAAAATCCAGGAAGAAAATGCTGCATTTGCATGGATGGCGAAAAACTAAAGATTACAGAATTTAAGAGTATGAATAATCTGATATATGATAAATAAAGGGAATTCAATTATTTCGATTTGTTGGCACGATTAGGCATTGCTTTTAAAGAACATTAAAAGAAAAATGAACTTTGACAATGCTGTCTACAAAACAGTCACCCATTTTTAAAAGTGCTCAGCGTGAAATAGCGCTGTAAATGGGTAATAAATGAAAACTGTTATATTTTACATTTTAAAAAGCTCTTTCAAAGGAATTTCAAATACAGCACTCTTATCTATGTAAGAAAAAGAAAGTCCAGTCACACACACACACACACACACATACATATATATATATATATATATATATATATATATATATATATATAGTTGCTGCCAGGTTTATCACGCATCCGAGAATTTAATTTCTGATCGCTTCCTCTATAATGATGGTGTTTACGAATGCAAGAGTTGATTGGTAAAAAAAAAAATAAAACCAGAGCAGAAGAAAATGCCGTAGGGCGCGAATTTGTTTCAGGTGAACATCACCTTCACTGGTAATGACCCACACATTTGATTTCATGACCTTTCTCTGTGGCACTATGGGATGAGACATGCAGAATATACATAATATATATAATGAAACAAAAAAAAATCCAGTAAAATGTAAATTTTAAAAAATCAAAGAAACTTATCCTAAACCCCGAGAAGATTGCAAAATCAAACAAATAATCCTTAAAGAACCGGCATCAAATCAATAAAACACTAAGTGTTCCATAATCTAGAATAGAAATCTCCGTTTGTTGATATGTTTTATGGCTTGTTTCTATGTATTATACAAGCCCTAGAAAACACTTTTTTGGGGGGGGGAGGCGGGTATTTAAAGCTAGAAAATATTTTTTAGATTGTAAGAATTTGTATTTCAGAGATAATAATGATTTGATGACACAAGTCTTATTGAACCAGAATTGGGAGGAGGGGGGTAGATTAAAGGCATGATTATTTGCGCGTAGTGAATAATGAACCCGATTGAAATTGAAACTCGGTTCCCCAATTATCAATTCCGAGCCATTATCCATCGCACCACCTGCTCACCTCTGCTTAAAGCATCTGATATACCAAAGCGGTCAACCATCAAGGTACTGACCAGTCATCGGTGATCGTACGTGAACCGGTAATACAACGCTATATGGCTGTAATCGAAATTAAAATAAAACAAAAAATGATCTAATATAGTGCTTTAATCCAATCTAAATACGCTAGATAAATATGACCCGACTGTGATATCAACTTTCACTAAAGTTCACTGCACTGTAGAAGAATTGTTTCATAGTGTGAGACTTGAAATCACAATGAAGTGTTGTTTCTCTGACGTATTTACATATATATATATATATATATATATATATATATATTAAGTGTTAAGTTACTGATGAAATGTATTTTGGCTCGCGTTTTTTAGAGGCCAACACAAAAATAACAAAAAAATACAAGCAGACAATACAATATAAAACAATGAAACGAATATCCACTCAAGCATACACTAAAAAGCAATAAGATATAAAAATAAAAATATAAAGAATAAAATAAGCAAAAAGAAACATCAACCAATCACAAATAAGAACACTCCCATAAAAATGCCACTATGCTCTATATAAAAAAGAAAAAACCGGGGTCCAAGGCCAAATCAGCCCTGGCGAGTGAGAACATAATAACAGTGTCCCTACGAAACTTCGAAGTCGGCTTGAACTTGCTCAGTTAAAGTGGCAGACACTTTGTGCTTATATATATATATATATATATATATATATATATATATATATATATTCAGTTACACGCAAAATAAAATTCATTTTTGATAATAGATAACAGTATAGCCGAAAGCGCAAAGAAAAACAAAACATGTGGAGAATTGTTATATAATTTGAGTTCTGAAATGAAAAACATCCTAAGAACACGTGAAAAATTATATAAATAACACATTGATAATACTCTCATTTTCAATTAAACTTGCATAAAATGGAGGTTGCGGGCCAAATTCGCAATTGTTAAATTATATATATATATATATATATATATATATATATATATATATATATATATTGTAAGAAAGTTATGGAACACGTCGGTTTTTAAACCCACTCTTCATGCATTTACTTTTATAAAGATTGCTCGATACAACGTAGAGCTTTTTATTGTAACGGTTGATACAATGGTTTATAAAAACATAGTATCACTACACAAAAATTTTCGCGTTTCGGAGCTACGTTTGCCCCTCATCTGGTGATAAGATGAAATGAAAAATAAATCGTGAAAACGATTTATTTTTTAGCAAAAGATACAACCCAAAATGCCAAATACAGGTGGGCGATATCAGAATCAAGTAAGTAAAAAAATTTAAGTACCTAGGAAGTGTTCTAACAGGAGATGGAAAGTGCTACACGGAGATCCGAAGGCGAATTGGCATGGCAAATGACGCGTTCCAGAAGATGAGCAAAATACTAACACAGGAAAATCTCAATAGAAACAAAGAAAAGAGTGTTGGACTGCTACGTGATGACAGTTCTTCAATACAGCAGTGAATGCTGGACAATATCATCGAAAATGAGGACAAAACTGGACGCAGCGGAAATGTGGTTCTACAGAAGGATGCTACGGATATCGTGGACTGAGCATGCAAGCAACGATGAGGTGTTGGAAAGAATGGCAACAAAATGAAAATTGATACTGAGCGTCAGGAAGAGACAACTGAAGTTCCTGGGACACGCAATGAGGAAGGAGAGCCTGGAGAACCTGATACTGACTGGTCAGATAGAAGGAAAGAGAGACAGAGGAAGGCAGCGGATAACATATTAGCAGGGTCTGATCAGGTGGATGACGGAACGGGGGTTGCCAAGAGCAACAGGAGCAAACATAATAAGAGCCACAAGGGATAGGGATTCATGGAGAACCATGACCGCCTACGTCCTGAAGGGACAGGGCACATAGAAGAAGAAGAAGATATGTAAGTGAATGTGGTGGGAGTGTAGTACGATTTAGCAGGCAGTTTCTAGTCATAGTGATACAGCCTTGGGTTAGGAGAGGGATGCGGAGTAGCTTAGTTTTGGACAGGTCACGTTTTAGTTTTGTCTGAGGAATTCTTATATTGGGATGTAAGGTTTTTTTAAGAAAGGGTAGATACTGTCTCTTTCTCTGTTTTGAACAGGTTAAGAGGCTCATCACTTGTTTCCTGTTTAGGATGTGGTTTCCGGTTTTCTCTTTTCCAATCTTCTCACTTTGTTTTGTTTTGTTTTGTTTTGTTTTTTTTCAATTAGAGTAGATAGATCTATCTATAGCCCGGTTCACACTCCACCCACGTCTATTGAACAGGTTAAAAGGCTCATCCCTTGTTTCTTGTTTAGGATGGGGTTTCCGGCTTTCTCTTTTCCAATCTTTTCACTATTACGTAGCCCCCTGCACATCAGTTACGTTACCGCCTTGCTCGGGGTGATACGATTAAAACTATATATATATATATATATATAAACAAAGAAAGAGACAGAGAAACTCACTGACATAGATAGATAGATAGATAGATAGATAGATAGATAGATAGATAGATAGATGTTAACAAACTCGGATAGATATGAATATATAATTAGATAGGTGATATATATATATATATATATATATATATATATATATATATGAACAGACTCGGATAGATAGATAGATAGATAGATAGATAGATAGATAGATAGATAGATAGATAGATAACAAACAATATGGCTTCCGCTTTGCTAAGTCTACTGCTGATGTGATAACACCCATCACTAAATTTATATACCAGGCTCTTGATAAGAACGGCGAAGATTCTAATATCTCGAAAGCATTTGACAGGGTTTGGCATGTTCGCCTTCTGTGCAAGATCCAGAGCTACGGGATTTCTGATAGATCGTTGGATTTAATGCAATCGTTCCTATCAAATAGTGAAATGAGATTTGTTTTGAACGGGAGACCTTCCAGATTCTTTCATACAAAAGCAGACGTTCCTCAAGTCTTTATCCTAGGTTCTACGCTTTTTCTGATATTCATCAATGATCTTCCTGATGTAAAATATGTGGTTTCCGGCTTTCTCTTTTCCAATCTTTTCACTCTTTTCTTTTTTTTTTCAATTGGAGTAGATAAACCATACTATTGCTCGGTTCACACTCCACCCACGTTTATTGAACAGGTGAAGAGGCTCATCCTTTGTCCCCTGTTTAGGATGTGGTTTCCAGCTTTCTCTTTCCCAATCTTTTCACTCTTTTCTTTTTTTTTTTTTTTCAATTGGAGTAGATAGACCATACTATTGCTCGGTTCACACTCCACCTACATCTATTGAACAGTTGAAGAGGATCATCCTTGTTCCCTGTTTAGGATGTGATTTCCGGCTTTCTCTTTTCCAGTCTTTTCACTTATACGTAGCCCCTTGCGCATCAATGGCGTTACTGCCTGGCTCGGGTGATATGATTTTTAAAAAAATGTTCCCAAGGAGGCATCTATGCAGATAACATCACTATTTACTCCCGCCTCAATAAGAAATCTGCCAGGGTTGACACATTAAACCTGGCTGTTGCACTTCAAATCCTGCACTGTGATGGAATGGGGTAGGAAATGGCTCGTAAATTCTAATGCCTCCAAAACGAAGCTGCTCTCCTTTAACCAACATAGAAAAGCTTTCCTACCTACCATCAGAATGGATGACGCTAGTCTCCTAGAGAGCAACACACTGTGCTTCCTTGGCCTCACTTTTTCAAACGACTTCAAATGGTAAGACTACACCGAATCCATACTTGTATCTACTGCTATGAAGATTGATTTACCAGGAAGCATTTCTCGTCAGAATCCATTTGCACATTTGTAAATCTGCCATTCGTCCGTGCCTTGAATACTGTGGCCATATCTGGTCGGAAGATCATCTTGAGGTTCTTGACAAAATCCAAAAAAGTATCGGCAATATAATCGGTTCTGACTTGGCAGCCCACCTTCAGTCACTTTCTCACAGATATGACGTGGCTTTCTTCTGTCTTTTCTACGACTATTTTCATGGCCACTGCTCTGATGAGCTTTTTACAATGGCCCCTGACTACATGTGTGCAACTAGATCGTTATCAAGAGCCCACCCTTTTACCGTCAAAATAGCTAAATGTAACCGCCTCTGCTACTATAACAGTTTTTTTTCTCTCGCTTCCCTTGTGCGGAACTTCCTTCCGTTTTCTTGCTTCTCTGATAGATACAATCTCCAAAAGTTTAAACGTAACGTCAATTGCCATTTTCTATCTACTTGATTCCCATCCATCTCTAATGCTTTCTTTAACATCCCAATAGCTACAATCTCCAAAAGTTTAAATGCAACGTCAATTGCCATCTTTTATCTACTTGATTCCCATCCATCTCTTATGCTTTCTTTAACATCCCAATAGCTACAATTTCCAAAAGTTTAAATGCAACGTCAATTGCCATCTTTTATCTACTTGATTCCCGTCCATCTCTAATGCTTTCTTTAACATCCCAATAGCTACAATCTCCAAAAGTTTAAATGCAACGTCAATTGCCATCTTTTATCTACTTGATTCCCATCCATCTCTAATGCTTTCTTTAACATCCCAATAGCTACAATCTCCAAAAGTTTAAATGCAACGTCAATTGCCATCTTTTATCTACTTGATTCCCATCCATCTCTTATGCTTTCTTTAACATCCCAATAGCTACAATCTCCAAAAGTTTAAATGCAACGCCAATTGCCATCTTTTATCTACTTGATTCCCATCCATCTCTTATGCTTTCTTTAACATCCCAATAGCTACAATCTCCAAAAGTTTAAATGCAACGTCAATTGCCATCTTTTATCTACTTGATTCCTATCCATCTCTTATCAATTTTTCCACATCCCCTGTATCTCGTTTTTCTTTCATTGTAACCTTGTGCACTGGTGGCGGTCTCGCCAAGCTTGGGGTGAAATGATTATTAAAAAAATGATAGATAGATAGATAGATAGATAGATAGATAGATAGATAGATAGATAGATAGATAGATAGATAGATAGATTTAATTTCTAATGAATTAGTGGATTTGTTTGTAATCCGGCATTTTTATTACTTCCTTAAAAGCAACATTTGTCCGTATCTAAAAATAAATTAACACAATTGAAGAGAATTAAATTCAATAGTTTAAAATAAGGTATAAGAAGCTGACTGAGATAGATTAAGCTAAAAAATTGCATCCACCGGAATTCAAAATTTAAATTCAAACTTAACCGTCTTTATTTTTTTTTATTTTTTATTTTTTAATCATTTCACCCCGAGCAAGGCAGAAACGCCACTGATGTGCAGGGGGTTACATAAATGTAAAAAGATTAATTAGAAAAGAGTGAGGAGTACAAGCTAGTTAGAAAGGAACAATAGAAAGCTGAGAAAGCAGGTGCAATGACAGATACATAGGTGGAGAGAAAGGGAAGGTTATACAGGGGAGGGGAGAGAGCTAGAGGCCAGTGGTTAGTAGATGAGTATTCACTTTGCATTTAAATTTCTGGAGGTTGTAGCCGTCAGGAAAGCAAGAATACGAGAGTGAGTTCCACAGGCGGGAAGTGCGGGAGAGGAAGCTGCAGGAGTAGAATTGTCGTCTGCATTTGACTAACCTGACTGTGAATGGGTGGGACCCAGTTGCCAGTGTGGCTGCACGGGTAAACACCTGTTGAGGAGGCATCAGTGACTTATATCTTTAATATAGCAACCAGCATTATTCATATTCACTCAGTTAAGTGCCATACGTGATACACGCTTGGGCGATCATGTCTCGAAAGAGACTGGGCAGAAGATTATCCCGCAGTAGGTTGCCATTGCTTTCTGCGGTAGACTGGTTGCCAGCCAAGGCTATAGAACCCAATCTGTCCTATTATTTAACCCATAACTGGAAGGAAGAGACGGATTAATACCGTTCCCAAGGCTATTTGCGCGTAACTCTCGCATAAACAACTATAAATATGTGCGTGCGTGCCTGCGCGCGTGTGTGTTAAATTAATCCGGATTTTAAAATTCTTGTTGCATGACAAGAGAGGAAAGATTTAATGAAGTAGGTGATGCATTTCGCCAACTTCACCCTTCGTCAGATCTAAAACGAAAGAGATAGAAATATGTATGTGTGTATTCGTAGATGTTTAAATATAAAAGGAAATGTATTGCTTTTACCTTAAGCTGACGTTTCCCGTGAAATATGAACGACCAAGAGTGACTTTCAAACAAGTCGTTCATTTATTTCTTAGATCAAGTCAAAAGATTTTAAATTAACTCAACGTTTGTCAGATTAAAGTTAAATTCCTTTTTTCATCGTCTGAATGGCTTGAAAGTAAGAAAGATGTAGATGGAATAGTTTTACATAGCACTTTCCGAAATTAATCCAAAGGTAGATCATTATCGCCCGGTACACATTCCACCCACATTTATTGAACAGGTGAAGAGGCTCATCCCTTGTTTCCTGTTTAGGATGTGGTTTCCGGCTTTCTCTTTTCCATTCTTTTTACCCTTACGTAGCCCCCTGCGCATCAGTGGCGTTACCGCCTTGCTTGGGGTGATATGATTAAAAAATAAAAAATTAAAAAAAAAATAATTCTTCGAAATGAAAGTAATATATTTATTTACGCATTTCCGTATCGACAATATATATATATATATATATATATATATATATATATATATAAACTTATTTATGAATGGAACATTGTCTCTGTATGTGTGTGTGTGTGTGTGTGTGTGTGTGTGTGTGTGTGTGTGTGTGTGTGTGTGTTTGCGTGTGTGTCCGTTACCTATAGACTCCGAAACGGCTGAACCGATTTTCTTGAAAATTTACACAGTTTTACTATAAACGTCTGCGAGTGTTCTTAGCTAGGTTTTGTGTCGAGGTACCCCCGATAAATATTGAAAATCGATAATCGAAAAAATCGGGTTATAGAAGGTGAGGTCCGATTTTAATCAAATCTGATACACTCATAGACAAAGACATAAGAAACGATATTCAAAAGTTTCGAGGTTGCAGTTCTTACAATAGTGCAGAAAATCGGGAATATATATATATATATATATATATATATATATATATATATATATATAAGGCAAGATGTTTTTGTGTGTGTCTGTTTATCTGTCTGTATGTCCAAATTACAAATCCACAATTTTATTCGATTCTCACCAAACTTCACACAGACATGTTTTAAACTGAGTCTGATCTCCAGGACCATGGATTAGTTATAAAGCTTTCATTACACCCGAGCAACGCCAGGCTATACTGCTAGTATATATATATATATATATATATATATATATATATATATATATATATATATATATATAATCTCATGTAAACTTAACCATTGTACTTTGTAATTTTTTACGAAAATTTTGTTTACATTTTCCCTGAAACTTCGTCGTTGGTTACATGTTCAAGCTATCTTCAACATCCTTCTGTAGAACCACATTTCCGTTGTCACAAGTTTCTTCTCTGTCTGTGATGATCTTGTCCAGCGTTCACTGTCATATAGAAGAACTGATGTTACATAACGGTTCAGCTCTTTGTTTTTGAAGAATTTCTAGGGACGTAGTATAAATAAGTAAATACATTCAGTAAATAATAAACAAATTAACAAACGACGAAGGCACACATAAACACTGTTAAGCATAATAATAACAAATGATAAAATAATTAATTAAAATGCTAATAAATAAATAACCAAAACAACTACACCCAGATCCACATTTATTTCCACCCAATAGTCTCAAGAACAATTTGAAACACAATTGTTACTTCCCACCAAAGTAACCTTTAGAATAATACAATAGGCTACTCACAATGCTTCACTACAGAGAGAGAGAGAGAGAGAGAGAGAGAGAGAGAGAGAGAAAGAGAAAAAGAGAGAGAGAAAATAGATAGACAGTTCTAACTTTTTCGATTTTGTCTTTCACTTACCGACCATTAGTTTTATCTACAGATTTTTCTGTCCGATCTTCCATAGGCTTATATACATTCGTAAATATGTGTTAACCTTTAAAAAGATTGTTATGGTAATTTACCCATGGCACACATAAACTCTTCCAAACTATAAATAAGCAGCAGTTTCTGCTTTGTGCTGAACTGAGAGAGGGTATTCCAGCAGATAGCTCTGACAGCCGAGCCAATACAATCACACTGGTGATCTTCTCCTGTTTTATCTGTTTGTACTACTGTTCCTTGTTAATATAGTTGTTTAACTCTATTCCGTCTTTGTTTCTTTATTTTCTGGCCCCTAACCAGGCCACAACAAAGATAAATGTTGTTTTTCGCATTAAAGGCAAGGTAATGTTTGCTCTTTAAGGCAGACACACCACGTTTGATAATACACGCATTATTTAGAGATAATGACAAGAAATTCAGATATAGATAGATAGCTAGATAGATAAAAACAAACATAGATAGATAGATAGATAGATAGATAGATATGCACGTACATACATACATTATACATATATACATCCTCATGAGATAGCTAATCTATATAAACTGGAAGATTAGAGTACAAATGACTTGTCAGATGTTTATCAAATAAATCGGTTTACTAATAGAAATCTGATCGAGCATGAAATAGTATTATTTCTGTTTCATTTTCATATCATGACATGGCGAAGATCAAATAGTCAAAAACAAAAAGTTTTATTTAGTGAAGTTTTCAATGAATTAAGAAGATTTTACCGTGTTTTTGCCAAGTCAAGTTTTTAGCAGCTGAACAAAGGAAATTGCTATTTTGGTAAATATTCACCCAACTCGCGGAATCAAATCGATTCTATTGGATAATGAGACACGTGCTTTAGAGCAAATTATTTTCTTCGGGCCCACGTCTTAAAATCTCATATCCGGCATCGTCGAAGCAGTCGACTTTTGGAACAACTTTAAAATCGTCTGTCAATTCTTTCTTTCTTTCTTTCTTTCTTTCTTTCTTTCTTGCTTGCTTGCTTTCTTTCTTGCTTTCTTCTTTACAGTTCATGCCAGTATCAATAGTCTAAAAACCGTCTATGGTTTCGGAAAAAGAGCAAGTAGCTCATACCGTTTTATTTTATTTTATTTTATTTTATTTTTTGAGTCGCTGTATTTTTATACTAAACAGAACGCGCAGGATTACGAATAGTATCCCGAATTGCATCTTTCTTGATAGACAACCGTCCGCAATGCAAAACCTCTTAGTAACCTCTACAAGTTGTCAATCGAGTTTGTCAGCCAACAACCCGACTAATTCATCAAAAGGTGCTTATAACCCGTTTTTATTCAGTGAGTTATTAATTTTCTTTTGCTGAATGCGACAGCTTGTTGCTATAGATAAACACTATATTCTTTCTGAAAATGTTTCACTTCAGCTTGAATCGTGGCTCCACGTGGGCCTTCAAAAATCAATTTTCCTCTGAGCCGTCATTTTCGCTTCATTTTAAAGTTGCCAAGATTTTATCACTTCATTACCGTTAATCCTACCCCCAAACATAGTTTTCTACTGCTTATCATGACTTTTCAGTTTATTTAAAATCAGAAAATATTTTTATATTTGGTTTTGGAGATAATAACAATTTGATGATAAAAGTCTTACTAATTAACCAAGATTGAGAAGCAGTAGTCATATATTTCCTAGGGTTAATTTCCATTAAGTGAATATAACGAACTCAACTGGAATTGAAACTCGGTTTTCAATCATTCAGTGAATGTGATGACGTATTATTATGCATAAACACTATACTCTTTCTGAAAATATTCTCTTCATTTGAAACTCGCCATGCATTTACCATTTCTCTACCTTTAATGGCCCCACAATATCACACAGTTTCTACATGTTTGACATCTGAAATAGTCAAGGTGGCGTCTGTTAACAAGCTTTTGTTCCACATGTCTAATCAACCGAATTGGTCGGTGAAAAGAATAACTGAAAAATGAAAAAATCAATTTTCATGAATTTTATGGTCCATTTCATTTGATTTTGGATGTCTTTCAAAGAAGTCTTGGTGAGCGGTCTTACATGTTTTACTTAGAAACACTTAGAGTGACAACGCATTAAATTTCGACGCTTAAAAAAAGATTTTTATAATGTCTCGCGAAGCAGGGAAACAGATGGTCGATATAAAATCTTCGCCCTACCCTCATCAGATCTGCCATAAAAAATCTTCGTTCTACCCTCATCAGATCTGCGATAAAAAATGTTCGTTCTACCCTCATCAGATCTGCGATAAAAAATCTTCATTCTACCCTCATCAGATCTGCATTGGAATAGTTCTTGATTTTCATCAAGCTTCTTCACTGTTCGCAGGTAACTGCCGCTGATGAGATTTGAAGTTTTCAGAGGATTTTTCTATTTTTACTTTTGAAACTCTGAAATTATTTAAAATTCTTCATCTAACAAATTTTATTTACGACCGATTTTAAAACTCCAAATTTGCACCGTGTCTATCAATCTAAAAACTTTGAAGTTCAGGAGATTTTATAAAACCGTTTGTTTACACCAGGGTTTCGTCAAACGAGGTTCAAACGACCCCCTAGTAGTCGGTGAGGATTTCCGGTGTGTCGATAATAGTGAATGAGTTCAATGGGAACCGATGTGAGAATGCTACAGAGCTCAATTTTATTTAGTGTACATGTTATGTTGTATTCTTCGGTGCAAATGAAAGAAAGGCACTGAACTCGACGATCAACAAAATCAAAAACGTTAGTTCCAGCCAAGACGTTTTAACTTATTTTGATGAGACCGATATAATGTTATATTGAGCATCGAACTTGCTCTTTTTTTTTAATTGTTCAAAGTTTATTTTTATATAAGAATACCCTTACTTCAACCTCTAACTTTAAAACAGATTTCAGGATTATGAAGGTTATTTGGCCTGATTGGTATGATTGCATCAAGTATGATGAAATATCTGTTTATTTAATTTAATTAGTCTGTACAGTTGTGTAGTTGGATATGAGTAGCAGTTATGCATTTCTGTTCAATTGCATCGGCTGTATTTAGGCTTGATGCATTTATTTGCTTGATTCATTGGTGTTGTTTAATAAATTGTCTTCAATATTTTTAAGGGAAAAATTCTAAACCTGATGACGCTGGGGTGTGGGGGCATAGAATTTTAGACTTGATCTAAATTTCTTAAGTTTTTAGTTAACATTTTAATTGCTAGCATAAGTGCTAGTTTTAAGGTCGAACGTTATTTTAAATGGAGGTCATTTGGAAAGGAAGAGGAACCAAAGGGGTCTCTGATTGACAAAATTTAACGAGCCCTTATTTACACCAACGCGGAAGGAACCTTTATGTTAACTGAGTAGATAATTTTTGTCAAAATTTACGATATACACCTTTACTTTTCCATAAGCATCTATTTTATACTAGTGGGCCCGTGTCGTCAAAAATGAAGTCAAAATATTTATATTAATGTGCCGTCTAAAATAACGGCAAGATATATATTGATGTACCTACTATTACCTTAAGACATAAGAAAAAATAACCCAAATCATTGAGCTTGGGGGAAGGAATATATATATATATATCCATTAAAAAGATAAAAAAGACACATAGAATTACTAAAAAATGATAAAATAAAAGAAATCTTAAATACAACTAAAATATTTAAAAGCAAACGCCAACCTCGAAATTTAAAACATACTAACCTTATCAAAATTCGAGCAACATACAACACAGGGGGTCAGAAAATGCAACAAAAAATGTGGAGTCTGCAATATAATAATAGTAGAACATCACTTCAAGTTCGAAAACACATCTACATTCGAAATAAAAACAAATACAACTCTAAAAACGTAATTTAATATTTAAAATGCGATGAAAAATATACATTGGGGCGACACAAGGTCTGAATAAAAGAGTAGCCCTGCACAGAAGTAACATCAAACTAGCCACTAACAGGAAATTGTACGCTTCTCACCACTTACACCAATGTAGTGCATGTAAATTTAGAGTAATGCCTATCTACTAAAATGCAGGCTATGACACGCTTATGATGCAAGAAGAAATATTTATAAAGAAATATAAATTTTCCATCAACAAAACAACATGCAAAACTAAAACACATACAAACTAAATTCAATAAAAAAATTCGCGAGCAATTGCAAAAAAATAGGACTTCTGTTTCCCAAAGACAACAAAAAGAAATTGATCATCCGTAGATTTGAATCTAACAATTTTTAAGAAAAAAATCAAATTTTGCAAGTCAGCGTTAAAAAAAATTAGCCAATGAAAGGTGAATGATTCCCAAAACGGAAGAGCTTTAGCGATCAAGTGTGAAAAACAACAAACAAAAACGCTGGCATATGAACTTTCTGACCGGCTCACCGACTACTTATCTATGTATTTTCGGTCGTCAGAAACAG
Source organism: Ascarosepion bandense (assembly GCA_037127315.1). Classification (NCBI taxonomy): domain Eukaryota; kingdom Metazoa; phylum Mollusca; class Cephalopoda; order Sepiida; family Sepiidae; genus Ascarosepion; species Ascarosepion bandense. The sequence goes on from JBBBDQ010001337.1 coordinate 6,007,847, forward strand.
AAACGGATCTCGATACGTAAAGTCACCAGTTTATTCGCCTGAAGAGAGTCAGCCTTGGACTCGAAATACGTAACGACACAAATTCCATTATGAACACTTAATATTTTATGTAAAAAGCAAATAATATTAAAATAATAATAATAATAATAATAATAAATCTACACTTTAAACAAAACGTTCGCGGCTTCTCGCATTTTTTTCTTCTGATGTTGAAACAACCCTTGTTTTTGTTTCATATAAGGCCAGAAATAAATTAAATTTAATGCTTACAGGCATTGTGGAAGAAAACAAGATGCTCATTGCGAGCAGATATGAACAGGCGCCTATTGTGATCAGTTGACTGTCTCCGGAATAGACGGAAGTAATGGTTCCTGTTGTCAATGGCGGCTGAGCAGGCCGGAGAGAACCACGGAGAGGAATGAGGTTTTAAGCAATACTTCCTGGTGGATATGAAGGCATCAATGCCAGCTTTCACCCATGACGAGACCTCAGAGACACAGTCATCAACTGATAGGTCGAACACTTTTCCCCAAGGGACGTCGCAGAGGAAATCGCGAAAGACATCCCAGTCAGCTTTTTGGTAGAGGTAGGAGGTCCTATAGGTAGGGGGCTCCTGGGGGGAGTGAGATTGGAAAGATATACTGAGAGAGACTACAGCGTGGTCGGAGTTGCCTAGAGGGCAAAGCTGCAAGACTTGACAGGCGTCAGGCGCAGAGGTGAAACATATATCTAGTAGTGAGGAATGACCCGAGGGAGTGCTTGGGAAGCGAGTGGGGAAGTCCACCACTTGCGTAAGAGATTGGAAAATAGCAAAGTTCATGGCGTGAATGCCCGCTGGATCAGTAACGGCGTTTTCAAGCCACTCAAATACAAATATGTGGGCGAATGGATGATAGGAAATAGCCTTATCTATGTCGTCAGCAATGCTATCTAGTAGGGAGCAGTCAGGAGAGGAGGGAGAACGGTAAAGAAAGAATAGGTAACTAACCGAACAGAGGAGAGACAGGCGGAGACATATGTATTGGTGGTCAGTAGATTTGAGTGAAGTCACCCTAGCTATGGGGAGGTGTTCGCCGACATAGACACCCAGCCCATGCATGTGGACAGTGGAATCCTTCCTTAAAAGGGGAAGATAACCAGGGATGAAGAGGTCAGAGGAGGGAATAACTGAGTTGAGGTTAGTTTCGCAGAGCGCAAGGATGTCAGGGTACTTTTCATGCAGGAACGCTTCTACACTAGGAAAGTTAGTACGAATGCCCCGGATATTAGTGAAGGAAAGGTTAATGGGTTTAGGTGGTTTGGATTTAACTGGTTTAGGGTCATTTCTAATTTGTTTAGTCATGATTCTGTTTGTAGAACGGGACCTAGGGTAGAGGATACAGGCGGTCATTATCCACGATCTGTGCTGGGAGGGAAACTGGCTAGGACTGCAACAAGGTGTGGCCTCGAGGTTGCCCACCGAAAGCGCTTGCAGGGACACCTATCCATGCGCGACATGGTACTACAAGAACCCCGATATTATACAACTGTTGATCAGAGCAGCCGCTCTTGACGCTACGCAAGTTCTTCTACCGTGCGCCCATTGCCCAGAGGTAGAATCGCCGACTGACACTACTTTGAAAAAAAGAAATAGCACATCCAGTATATACTGAGGCACCTCGACGTGATGTAAAGTTAGCTTGTCTCGCTAGATCTTATTACGACTGCGTTGTAAGTTCGATCCTCACTAGGTACCTCATACTTTTGGCCTTATGCCACATATATTCTGCGCTTAGAAAATCAACATCTAGCATATACTGAATATATATATATATATATATATATATATGTGTGGGGGGGGGGTATTTTATTGAGTGTGACAAACAAAAAAATTCTGATTATCTTACTGGTTTCTTTTAGGGAAGAACTCATAGAGTTATTTTTGCTAAAATACAAGAGTTTATTTTAAAACCAATCAGCATTGGGGTCCCGAAATGTTTGTTTATAAAAGAGAATAAATGGGATAATTTTTAAAATGTTTAATCTGGTCATTACAAAATCTACTTATACGCCGATGATAGATATGACTGCAATGATGCATTTTACTTTTAAATATATTATGCTTACTTTTGAATATATAAATAATTGTAGAATACATTGTATTTTATTACTGTTAATATCATTATTATTATTAGAAGAAAAAGAGAACAAAAAATGAAAAAAAAGACGAAGAAGAAGAAAAGGAGAACACGAAGAAGAAGAAGAAGAAGAAGAAGAAGAAGAAGAAGAAGAAGAAGAAGAAGAAGCATTCCCTGCTGATCACGAGTAAATTAATGAGGGTAAGGTCAAATGTTGCTACTCTTATGGCGTCAGACTAAACGGATAAAGGAATGTGTTGCATTTGGTGATAAGATTACTGCTGTCAAAGCCATCATGCAGGTTAAAGACTTAAGAGGCCAAACTATAAATTATAAGCATTTCTAATGACTTTCGCTTTTTAAACGTTATATCAGAACGAAATTAGATTCAAAGCTTTCTATTGTATACAAAACAAATGACCAGGAATTTGAAACTTGTTTGCCAAGTGTCAACGTTATGAAAGGAAATCGAATCAGCGTTAATTATTTTAAAAGATAAATGCAATTGCCGAAAAGATATAATTCGTTCAGTGTAGGAATCATAACATTATATAGCAAGCTACCATACATTCTGGTAAAAATTTTAAGTTTTATTTTGGTTACATTGAAAATCTTTCGAAAATTCCTTTCTATCATTAGCGAGTATTTCAAGTAATATAGAATACGAAAACAGTACTGGTTTCTCTTAATATCGCTGACAATTAAAGAATGGTGTTATTTTGCCTATCACCAAATAGGATATCATAGGTAGAACTAAATCTTGCGACAGGAAAGTAAATAGATGTTATCTATGTCTTAGTGGAAAATTAATTATCTTAAAACACTTAAATAATCTTACCTTATTAAACAATACAAATGAATTGATAATTGCATGTAGACATAAAAATAAACATCTACTTGATGCGTTGATCCAGATTAATTAAAAATCGGTTAATAGTTATAAATAATTAATAAGTGATAATTAATTTTTTTATTTTAATCTTATGTAAATTAAGAATTTTTTAGAAAAAAGAAAAGTAATGTCAATTTATTTTCCATGTAAATGATTCATATTTACAATCATAATATACTTTTCTGCATATGGTTAGCAGGAGTGGTAGTAGGAAAGAAGATAGGACTGCTGGTAACCAACGACACCTATCGGAATGGAAGTTCAAGGAATTTAGATATAACAAGGATATAATCTAGTCTTGCAACAAATAGAATGGAATTATCTTATCAACAATTGAGTAAAGGAAATAAATAATAGCCTTAACTTAATCTAATTTAACTTATCACAGAGCTAGGAAAATAAAAATAAAATTTTGGCTTAGAAATTTGAATTATGATTTGATGTATAAATTTGCTGGTGACATTAGTCACGTGTTGTTTTGTTTGTATTAAACTTCTCCTCCCACTATATCCCGACAAATGGAAACGGAAATACTTATTATAGTGGGCTATCCTATGTTGCCTCCCCCTCCGCCTGGCCTTGACTGAACTTTCATTCCGTAGTAATACGACATGAAACAAGTCGAATAGGGCCTTCCGTCTGATGAAGTCGGTGATTGTTGGCAACAACAATTATTGACTGAAATAAATTTATTACGGAAATATGACCGGTGTTTAAAGTTTTTCTTAAAAGAAAACAGAGAATATATATATATATATATATATATATATATATATATATATATAAAGTAGAATCCTTGGTACTTGGTAAGGTAAATTCCACAGGAGATTAAATCCAATGAGAACTCAATGTTAAGATTTAACAGAGTATTATAACGAAGAACATAAGTTGGATGTTTTTATACATCCATTGGTAATATTATATTTCGCGGCTTTTATAGACCGCTCCTCAGACCAAATTCCTACAACAATGAATGGGTGAAACCAAATTATCCAGAAAACGTTCAGTAAAAAAAAAAAAAAAAAAAAAAAAAAAAAAAAAAAATTTTCTTCTCTTTTTCTTTTTTCTTCTTTCCTTTTACTGACCTTTTTTTGACCTTTTTCCTTGTTGTATTAATTTGGTCTGAGGAGCGGTCTATAAGAGCCGCAAAATATAATATTACCAATGGGTTTATAAAAACATCCAATTTATGTTCTTTATATATATATATATATATATATATATATATATATATATATATATATATATTAATACAGGTTTCATTTAATAATATAGACAAGTTCTGTCTCTTAATTTTGTGTAGGATCCGTTCATACCGTCTGATATACTTGATGGTAATATCGTTGAAAGACAACAAAAAATCACAGTAATTGTTGATTTTTTTATCGGGTCTAAGCTTTCGGCTCACATGAGCCATTATCAAAGAGTAAATATTAACACACAGTAAACATAGAACATTTAAGCTATTAACAATAAAGAGAAATTAAATTGAAAATATAAGTCCATCCCTACCGTGGCGGATGGCCGAAGACAGTGACAAAATAGTGGCGTTGTGGTCCCTGATCTGATTACAGGCATTTGAGTACGTTATTGGAAATATCAAAATTGATTGTATTCAAACCAGGTTTAAATTGTTTAATGTAGATTGCTTCGAGGATTTTTAGTTTCTGTTTATTATTTTCTTGTTTGAGTATGTACGTGTTATCAACGAGCGTTTTTCTCAGAAGTGAATATATATATATATTATTATTATTATTATTATTATTAATTATTATTATGCCTATATATTTTAAATTAAAATAACTATAACCCTAGTATAATATATAGCTATGCCAACAACCAGATATTTTTATTAAAATTTAAATTACGTAATGGTCTGTTTATTCTTAGCAACTGAAGATTGCGTTGTGCAATGTGTGTGTTTGTGTGTGTGTGTGTGTGTGTGTGTTCACAATAGACGAAACTAGCTTGATTTTGACTGTAGGTCACTAATTTTAATTTTGATAATGGCTGTATAGAATAAATACAACTTAGACTCTATATTAGCGTGGATAATCGTGTGTGTGAGATGTGCGTTGTGGCGCAGTGGATCATGAATATTTCTCGGAACGAGAAATCGGAGAGCCGAGTTCAAATTCCAGTTGAATTCCTTGCATTCCTTTACGCGCAAATACCCTTAGGAAAGGTATTAACCCGTCTCTTCCCCCAGTTATGGGTTAAATAATAGGACAGATTGAGTTCTGTAGCCTTGGTCGGCAACCAGTCTACTACAGAAAGCAATGGCAACCTACTGCGGGATAATCTTTTGCCCAGTCAGTCATGTCTCTTTCGAAACATGATCGCCCAAGGGTGCATCACGTATGGCACTTAACTGACTGACTCAGTATATTCATGATACAGTTTTCTTCATTATACACCCAAAGATACTATATTATTGTAAATGTACTAACTGTTACGTGTTAAGTTGTACCAAAAGAAAAGAATGATTGACCAAAACACAGACCTAAATCACAAAGAAATATTTGATTTAAAAAAAACACCAAATAAAAATATATACCAAATTTACAATTTTTTGCATTCAAAATAGAAACATAGAGTTTACTATTGGCAAGTGTCACGGGTAAGTGTTACGAAGGGGAAGGAAGGTGAATCAAGTATCTTTACCCAGTTAATCTAGCGAAGTAGTCTAAGTGCTATACCTTTTGGAAATCCTCAAATGTGTATATAAAAAATAATTTTTGTTTGGTCAATGAATGAGTCAAAATTTTCTATTTACTCATTTAGTTCCATGAGGTTCTCTTTCAGATTTTAGTTGGTCGGCTACTTTTCGTAGAGATTCTTTCGGCTGGAGATACAAATCCTGAATCGGATCGGAATTGATAATGTCAGCAAATCATTTCAACAACTAACTACTCACTTCTCAAAATCTATTTTTATAGGGGCTAACACCTAATTTGCATATTTCTCGAATCGTTTCGAATTCTCTAGATTTTACTGGAATATTCTAGAATCTTCCAAACGTAGTATTTCTAATTTCTCTACTTAACAACTATTTCATGAATTAAAACTTTTTTGTAATAACAAACAGGACTCAATATAATCCCTTACTATAACTTTTTAATCATTATTAATATTAGTTTATATATATATATATATATATATATATATATATATATATATATATATGCACTCTCGTAACATGACTATATTGATAAATCTTGTTCGGATAGATATGAAAAACGGTAGCAATTTGATATTTGTCTACATTTCTGAGATTAGGCACTGCAATTATTTACACTATTTACGTTGTTCGAACTGTTGTCCTCTTCTTTGTTGCCATATTCACAATGTTTCGACCCTTACACGCTGCGATCTTCTTCAGATGATTGGAATTTCAAACTGAACCCTTTATTTAGAAACATCTAGAAGAGACATTACTCGTGAAATTAGAACAATATAACCCTACTGAAGCGATGTAGAAAGGATCAAAAAGGTTTTATAAGTTACCTACGTTTAATTCGCTGATGTGATAAGTAATTGATGTTATTCAAAATGACTTCAATATGAAATATAACATTTTTGATTTGATTGGGGTTTTTTTGGGGGGGGGTTGGTTTTTTTCATCCTCAATTTTTAGGGATACTCTGGAATCTGTAAACATGCTAAGGAATACATAAAACAAAAAGATTAGAAATCCCTGGTCTAATGGATTAACGTGTAGGTCGTGAATATGGTAGGATATTAATTGTGGGTTCAATGCCTTAAACTATGTGAAAATAGGGCAAACAATAACTGAACAGCACAAGAAATAACAAGACAAAATATCCATAGCCGCATATCAAATAAAATATTCAGATCAAAATTATTTGAAGGCTGACCTAGTGGACATGCACTTAACCCTCTAGGGCCATTCGTATCATATTTGATACAGTATGAAAACAAGCCTTGAAAGAAATATTTTCCTGAAAAATTTTTTAAGAGAAATATTTTATAAATTTCAAATGAAAGCAGTACTGACTGCTCAGTCAATGAATACCAAATGTTTCCTTATAGGGAAATACCAAATGTTTCCTTATAGGGAATTACTGTATCAAATATGATACGAATGGCCCTAGAGGGTTAACTAAGTATTATGATAATAATAATATGAGTATTAGTTCAAAAAGGTTTGGTTAGTGTGTCGGACCAGAAAATTGCCTCGCCTGAATCCATCTTGCACATTAATAAAAATCTATCATTCGTCCATACATGGAATACTGTTGCCATATCTGGTCGGGTGCTCCTGCTATTCACCTTTTTATAAGAATATTACTTCAGTGCGATTAAATACTTTAGAGGATAAAACGCGTCAAACAACATTTTCCAAATTTGTAAATCAGTTATTTAACATTGTTCTTATGCATACATTCTCTCAACCGATTTCAAATAAAACAACTTCGTCGTATCTATTGCTGCATCTACTGCTAGGAACGTTGGGTCACTGTGTCGGACCAGAAATTTTTCTCGTCAGATTCCATCTAGCACATTTATAAATCTACCAGTCATCCATGCATTGAATACTGTTGACATATCTGATTAGGTGCTTCTGCCATGTATCTCGCGGTTTTCGACAAGATCTAAAGAAGAATCTGCAATGTAATTGATCGTGACCTGGCAGCCCGCTTTCAGTCACTTTCTCATCGACGTGATGTGGATTCCCACTATCTTTTCTACAAATTTTTTCATGGTAACTGCTCTGACGAGGTTTTTTCCCTTGTACCTCGGCCACATGAATGTAAGCGAGCTACTAGATTGGTATCTCGGTCCCACCCTTTTACCGTCAAAATAGTCAAATGAAACCACTTCTTCAGCTTGTTTTCTCGTACTTTTCTGTCTGGGGAACTCCCTTCCTATACTTGCTTCCCTGATAGCTACAATCTCTAATAGTTTAAATGCAATGTCAATTGTTCTCTTCTACCTCCCTAAATGTCATCCACCACCCTGAATCTCACCCTACTCTTATCTTTTCTTAGATATCCCCTGTACCCTGTTTTTCTCTTACTGTAACCCTTGCTAGAGGTGAAATAATTATTAAAAAATAAAATAAAATAAAATAAATATATAAATAGTGATAACTCATTATTACATGAAATTTAGACAGACATTCGTACTTAGTAATGGAATTGAATTCTGAGAGTATTTGCTGATGTAATATAAGCGTATTTATTAATCCAAATGTGTAAACATATCATCTGCTCTCCTTCTCGCCATCTTTCCTTCAAATTTACCTTCTTTTTTCTCTCATTTACTTCTTATTCTTTCTATCTCTCTATTTGCTTCTATTTTGTTCTGACTGTGGCGTTACACGCGCAGCGCATGGGCAGTCATGCACTCGTACGCGTAACTTCAATCCGGGCACCTACACTAGAAGATCAAAATGGCTTCCGCTTATCACTATCTCGACGAATGAGATAGACTTAACCTTGATCAAAATCAGGGTAAAAAGTAAAAACTAAAAAAAAAAAAAAAATCCCCTTTCCAGCTGAGTCACGTGACCTGACATGGATGCTGATCGAATATCAATCGAAGGTGTTATGGATGCCCGCCTGATTTCGTGAAAGGAAAAGGAAAAAACCTACGGAAAGTGAAGAATGACGGGAAAGTCTCGAAAAATCATGTGACGTGAGCGCTCGGTTGTTTTTGTTGTTGTTGTCGTTGTATATTGGCGGAGGTGGGTGTGGGGCGTGAGAGCTGGCGGGCGGAGCGTGAGAAAACACGATGATTAATGTGGAAAAGATCGTCTGTTTCTCGAAGCTGGTTAACGTGCGAATCAGCTGTCGATGACTCACGGGGATTTTCATCGTTCACTCATTTCTGGTGACCCCCCCCTCCCCCCCCCTCCCCCCCCCCTCTCTCACTCTCTCTCTCTCTCTCGCTCTTCTTTTCCGTTTCTTTCCCTTTCTACTTGTATATATTTCCCTTGCTATTTACCTCTTTCCTTCTCTCTCACACGTATCCACTGTCTTTTTAACGCACATTTTACTCTCTTCCCTTAATTTCCTTTCAGTCACTTTTTCTCCTTCTCGTCCTCCTCCCTGTTTCTTTCTGTCTTTCTATCTGTAAATTTCTATTTTTATTAACCGTGTTTTCTCTCTGTCAAGCAGATACTTCCTTTTTAATGTACATTTTCTCTCATTCTCTTTTACTCTCTTTCTCTCACTTACCATTGTACACTTTCTTTCTGCCTTTCTATTTTTCTTGCACACTTCTCTCTATTTTATACAATATTTCCACTCAGTTTTCCATACTTTTCTTTTTCATAAATTGTTTCTTTTTTAAATCATTATTTCTCTTCTGCTTTCTTTGTTTCTTTCATGCCTTCATTTTTATGATCTCTCTTCCTGTCCTTTTTTCTTTGTTTTCATATATATATATATATATATATTACCGGCCATGATTATCAGGCAACCCAAGTGTTTTTAAAAACTGATGTATTTCATACTATTTTTTAGTATTTATTGCCAAGTGATTAATTGTAAATGAAAATAGAATGGTTCTTTTGTTAATACTGCACAATAACATGTGCATCAAATGAATTTATAAATATTTAATAATTACCTATATTGCAGTTTCATCAATCAAAGAACGAAGAAAATTTTGGGTGATTCGGACGAGTTCATATTTGCTTCCTTGCCTTGTAAAATTTTGCAATTTTGCAAAATAATAATAACAAATAAACCAATCAATTTTCATTTGGTAATAAATACTAAAAATAGTATGAAATACATCATTTCTTTCAAAAACTGATTTGGCCTCATAATTATGACCGATAGCATATATATATATATATATATATATATATATATATATATATATATATATATATATATATAATAGAATAAAGAAAACTTGTAAACGTATCTCAATTTAATATGTTTCTTCAGAGACCGAAAACAAGAGACAGTATACTGGTAGTTTCTATTTTCTCTTCGGTTTCCATATTCAGACAAAATGAGTTTAATATATGGATCGGAATCCGACAAGATGATAGAATAAAGAAAAAAAAGAACAAATGTGCGTTGTGGTATAGTGGATATCGGCTCGGAACGAGAAATCGGGGAGCCGAGTTCGAATTCCAGCTGAATCCATTGCATTCACTGGCGCGCAAATACCCTTGGGAAAGCTATTAATCCGTCTCTTCCTTCCAGTTATGGGTTAAATAGCAGGACAGATTGGGTTCTATAGCCTTGGTCGGCAACCAGTCTACCGCAGAAAGCAATGGCAACCTACTGCGGGATAATCTTCTGTCCAGTCAGTCATGTCTCTGTCGAGACATGATCGCCCAAGCGTGTATCACGTATGGCACTTAACTGACTGATCTCAATTTAACATGTTTCACTTTTATTAAAGCTTCTTCAGAGACCGAGAGAAAAATGAAAAAAACAAAGAGACAGCATGCTGGTAGTTTCTGTCTCTTTGAAACTGTTTCTCTGTTCAGATAAAATGAGTTGAAATATGTACTTGGATCTAGAGCTTTACTAGTAGGCCAACCAGTAAGGTAAGGACATAAACCTCAACTCTGCCAGAGGATATTTCTAGATACAGATTTACTACACATGACCTAACCTCTTCATCAGAGGTATCAAACTTGTTTTCATATGTTTATAATACTTGCAAACATTATCAACGTAATATTTACCTGTATTTTACTTTTCTTTAGTAACAAATGTGTAAAAATATTCTACCTGTTTTGATATAGACTGAATAGTATTATTTTATATACAAATTTGTACCGAGTCGTGTTTACTAAAACTCATTACATGGGCGTGTGGTTAGAATATTTGCTTTCTGACCATAAGGCCCGTGTTCTGAATCTCACCAAGATTTTTTCTTAAGGCAGGACGACTATTGGTGCGTAGGGGGTTGCAGTGAGATAGAAAAAAACAAGTTACAGATGATGTCAAAGTGAAGATAAGAGAAGGATGGGAATCAAGAAGGTAGGAGATGGGAATTGACGCTGCATTTAAACTTCTGGAGATTGTAGCTATCAAGAAAGCAAGCAAACGAAACTGGGTTCAACAAACGGGAAGAGTGAGAAAAGAAACTGTTAGAGTAGAAAAAGCGGTTACATTTAACTATTTACACTGTAAAAGGGTGGGACCTTGATCGGCTCGGAACGAGAAATCGGGGAACCGAGTTCGAATTCCAGTTGAATTCCTTGCATTCACTTACGCGCAAATACCCTCTCTTCCCTCCAGTTATGGGTTAAATAATAGGACAGATTGGGCTTTATAGCCTTTGTCGGCAACCGGTTTACTACAGAAAGCAATAGCAACCTACTGCGGGATAATCTTCTGCCCAGTCAGTCATGTCTCTTTCGAGACATGATCGCCCAAGCGTGTATCGCGCATGGCACTTAACTGACTGACTTGATACTAATTTAGTAGCACGGGTAAATACATGTGATCTGGGGACCAGGGCAAATGGCTCGTCAGAGCAGTTTTTATGAAAATACTCGTAGAAAAGCCAGAGGGAAGTCATATCACGTCGTTGAGAAAGTGACTGAAGGTAGGCTGCGAAGTCAGGATCAATTAAATTGCAGATCCTTTTTTGGATTTTGCCTAGTGATGAATAGCAAGAGCACCCAACCAGATATAAAAAGAGAATATTCAATGCATGGGTGAATAGTGAACTTATGTGCAAAATGAATTCTGACAAGAAAAACCACCTGGCCTGACACAGTGACCTAACATTCTTAGCAGTAGATGCAGCTATAGATTCGATGTAGTCAATCTATTTAACTTCTTGATGGTTGGGAAGGTTTCTAAGTCTTCTAAATGAAAGTTTCGAAAACATTGATGGTTGCGATAGCACGAAGTTATAGGTCATCCTGATCGAGGGGTGGATGGTGCATACTAACTGCTGATCAGGCCAGGTTAGGTGCTCTCTCTCTAACTCAGGTTCGTTCTGCATCGTATCAGTATAAACCACAGGTGGGCTTTATGAGTGCTGAATAAACACAAATGTGCCTGAGCAGGCTTCTGAAACCCGGATTGGCTAGCAGCTGTACTAGACAGGTGTCTCGGAAACGAGTACCGACCGTTATATTATATAAACATAATTTAAAGACGTTTTCATATTTAAAATATTATCCAATATTTCTATCTTTATATTCCGATTAAGAGAGCTTGTCTCGATGTGCGGTACTTAGGCATGATGTCTCTGACTCAGGGATAAATTTTCCTGTCTTTATTCTTACTTAAAGCTATGGTCTCCTTCAGGTGGCATGTCTGTTGTTTATTTTTATTTCCGGATTATTTGCATCGTCATCGTGCGTGTTTGGGTTAAATACTTTGGGGGCTGGCGTTATGCGTCTGATAGTGAGCCGGACATGAGAGTACGTCTTAAGAACCCTATCCTATCAGTAGGTGAATTATATCAGGGCTACTCTATTTCGATTTTATGAATGACGTGTAGGAGTTTCCGGAAGGGCCTCTTGATACCATGATGAAGGGCACAGCTACAGATTTGCATTTAATAGGGGAAGATTTGGGGTGCTTCTACCTCTGTTCCTCACCATCTCAACTCTAGATTTAACTGTTATCTATCCTACATATCGTCATAATAAGCAATTCTTATTTTTTCTCATTACGCTCTCATGTTGTTGTTAGTTTGAACAAGCCCAGTAAGTTTAATACTTCGTTCACGATGACATGTGACTTCATGCTAACATAACCATCGATGGATTTCAAATAGTTTCGTTTACCCTATTTCACACACAACGGTTAGGTTAACCCGTTCTATTGTTTTCAGGTAACTTACAACGGAGTAGCACGCTGGAAGCACTTCTCTAGGGTCAATCGGTGACCCACTACTTTGAGTGGGTTTTATTCTATTATTAAAAATGCTGGCATGCTCTAAGATTGATTATGAGAATTACAACCGATTCTGTCTAGAGACGTAACATAGTTCTGGGAAGTCATTGGCTAAAGTACTTCCTCATTCTCGCTCTATTACACTTATTACGACTTAGTGAGGTGGTATTTCCCCATAGTATCGGGTGATTTAACGGCTGCCTTAGCAGATGTCTTAAGGCATCGGTTAAGGGAAAAATACCATGTATGGGAAAATACCACGTCACTGATATGTCGTAATAATTGTAATAGAGCGAGAATGGGGAAGTACTTTGGTCAATCACTTCCCGTAATTATGCTACCATTCTATGTCAGAATTTTTAATAATATTTTTCACCCAGAACAAGGCGCAAGACTCACTCAAAGTAGTGGGTCACCAATTGAGCCTAGAGAAGTACTCTAAGCGAGCGACCCCGTTGTAAAAAAACTATATATATATATATATATATATATATATATATATATATATATATATATATATATATAATCATAAATTATATTTTAGAACATGTACATAATTTTTTCAATATATATACACTACAAAGGTACATTTGTTTCGACATTGAAACTTCAATGTCTCATCAGGCGGTATGTATAGGAATGGAAAGCCTCTTTTCTTATATTTGGTCAGTTGTGTTTGAGGTGTTTGTGGGGGTTAGTGATAGGGGAACAAGTCACGTGTATTGACCGTTGGAATTTTGAAGAAAGTGGTGTGGGTAGTTAAAATGGTTGATTAATGAGTGTCTTTGATTTCTAGACAGATTTAACATTAGTAGTTAGAATGTAAGTTTTTATTATCTTGTGACTAGACTATATCCTTTGGATTTCTTAGAAGAGCCGGAGCTCTATATATTATATATCGGGCACTGTTTTAAATTAATGTTTTGGACGTTGTAAAAATTCTATCTTTGTTCTGTATTCACACACACACACACACACACACACACACACACACACACATATATATATATATATATATATATATATATATTGCCTTATAAGTGTTGAAGTAGTGGTGCAATCGGTGGGCAGATTGTTCGGATAATAATATCCTATTCGCAATTTACTTTTTGTCTGAATTGAAACATTGTTTAAATCGGTCAAAATAGGAACCCTGAAAATTGTGAACATTTCTAACATCGAATCGTGAAGTTATTTATGCCTTTACGATAAAACAGTAAAGGTTTGGATTCCAAGGAATTTTAAAATACATTTTCTGAGTCTTTCTTGAAATTGCATGTCTTTTGGCTAAAAAATTGTCAAAATGCTTGAAAAAAGTGGTCATCATCGGGTGAGGGATTAGAGGAATATAATCTATGCGGCTAAGTCTCGATCCCAAGTCTCATCGTGGCAACATGTAGCTGAACATTGTCCTGAAGCCGAATTAGACCTCGTTGATTAACTAATGCTGGTCGCATTTTGCTGAACTGAATGTGCATTACATGATGCTGCTGGCAGTAAAATTTGCCAGTGATGCTCTGATTAGATTCATGAAAACTGTAATGGATAACGCCAATGACGGACCACTAGTATTATTATCATGATAGTATTCTGTTGGAGTAATTTCGGTTTTGGAAAGTTTTGGAATGCTTCGCCACGATTAAACCATTGAACTGTACATTTACAATTGCGATAAATATATTACAAGTCACTATTTGATCAAGAAAAACATCATTCGAATTTCGCAGATGTAAAATTAAATGTACTTTAAAACGTGTTCATGTGGAACGCATTTATAGAGTTTTTTCACTTTGCCAATTTTACTCAGATGATCCGATATTGTTGAAATGCTGAGACCCTTTATGTGACATATTTCTCTGACGATTGATATTCTTAGAAATTTGTCAAGATCGTAGTTGACAGGAAAGTAGGAAGTGCGTTCCACAAGAGAAAAGTAGAGAAGAAGACAATTTTAGCATAGAACTTGCAGTTACAACTAGTAGTTTGAACAATGAACGTGGTCAATTAAGAGTGTGAGAATCATCTTCGCAAGGATGTTTCCAACTAGCGTCCAGTTGGCAGACAGAAATAAACAGAGTTCTAACTCAATACATGTCCCTCTCAGGAATGATCATCGGGTGGATATTGTGCTGATATTTATTGAGCACAATGTCCACACTGGAATCATTAGTCAATCAGAGCCTATAGAATAGAACTGCCTGGATAGCAGAATGGAATCTCCCAGGCTGTTATATAAACCACCTAACAATTAGGCTGTCATAAAATAAGTTCAACTACCGTTGAGTACTGGCTGTTGCTATTTACTAATTCTACAAAACCTATCTACTAATCTAGTACAGGGCTCAAATTCATGCAATCGAGGTACAAGGGATGAAAGCTAATCAGAACAATTGGAAAATCTTTGTAGAAAAGGCACAAGGATGCTACGTTATGGCTGTGGAAAGAGACTAAAGTCGAGGTGCTAGATCCGGACCAATAACATTTAAAAATCTTTCTTTAGAATTTTTCAAAAATCTCCAGATATATAGTAGAATCGCCAGATTATATTTAGCAGCAATATTCAAAATATTAACGAATGGTAAACTTGTAAAATAGATTCTGGCAAGAAAAAAATTATCTAGCGCAACACAAATTTTCGTAACAGCAGACTTAGCGATTGATATAAGATTATGTATGTGTATAAATTTACAGTATGTATATAAAAATAAATAACTATCTAATACTGTATGCACAATATATGCACAGATATTCGTTTGCAAATATACAGATGTGTATATATATATATATATATATATATATATATATATGTACTTTTATTTAAATCCTTGTGCATGTATAAAACGTGGCATGTCATTTAACGCACTTGATGTTTTTCTTTCTTTCGAAGCGTTCAAATTAAAATAACAAAGAAAAAACAATTAACTCCCTAGATTAATTAGCAGTTCTGTGTTCCTTATTCCGATAAGGAATGGGCGAACGAACAACATTGGTTTCGAATTAAACATTATTAATATGTATGAACATTCCTCTGTAGTTCCCCGGTGTGCGTCATATTGGTGAAAAAAATATAAATAAATCTATTCCACTGGGGTGTTTATTGCTTTCAATATTCACAAGAGGGTATTTGCGGGTGGAGAAAGAAAGAAAGAAAGAAAGAAAGAAAGAAAGATGAACAAATGATGAATGAAGAAAAGAAAGAAAATAAGTTATGTAGACGAATGACAGTGAGAGGCAGAGAGAGAGAGAGAGCATGTGCGAGAAAGGAAGTAGGTAAAAGGAAAGAAGGAATGAATGAAAGAAAGAAAGAAAGAAAGAAAGAAAGAAAGAAAGAAAGAATGAATGAATGAATGAATGAATGAAAAAGGAAAAGACAAATTACGAGTTAAAAGAAAGAAGTATGAAAGATGTAGAAACAGAAAAGAAAAAACAAAGAAAGAAAGAAAGAAAGAATGAAAGTAAAAAGAAAGAAAGAAATATATGAATAAATGAAAAGAATGAAGGAAAGAAAGAAAATAGGGTGAGGACGAAAGAAAGAACAGAGAGAGCGAGAAAGGAAGTAGGTCAAAGAAAGAGAGAGAAAATTAAAGAAAGATAAAAAGAAAACAATAGAATGGAATAAACACAAAAGAAAGACAAAAGAAAATGTGAGAAAAGGACACTCATAAGAAAGAAAGAAAGAAAGAAAGAAAGAAAGAAAGAAAGAAAGAAAAAGTGAGAAAAGAACAATTATAAGAAATAAAGAAAAAAGAAAGGAAAAGTGAGAAAAGAACAGTTATCAGAAAGAAAGAAAGAAAGAAAGAAAGAAAGATGAGCAAATGAAGAATGAAGAAAAGAAAGAAAATAAAACGAGAGACAGAGAGGGATAGAGCGTGAGAACGTACGCGAGAAAGGAAGTAGGTTAAAAAAGAATGAGAGAAAAAAAAGAATTAAAGGAAATTTGAAGAAGGAGACAGAAAAGATGAGAAGGGAAGAGAAAGGAAATCCAAAGAAAAAATGGGGAAAGAAAGAGAAAAAGAGGGAAGAAAGGCTATGAGAAATAAAAAAAGAAAAGAAATAAGCAACCAAAAAACAATGAGAAATATTGAGAAGTATATATAGATATGGTAAAATAGAAAGAACGAAAGACAGAAAAAAAGAAAGAAAGAAAGAAAGAAAGAGAGAGATAGAATAAAGTAAAGAAGAAAGAGAGAAGTATAGAGGGAGGATGGAGAAAGTAAGAGAGAGTGAATTTGAAAGCAACACAAAAGACCATTGCAAATTCTGGAAAGCGCCAAAAGGAATTTATATCTGGCTGGGATTAACATGAACTGCAGAAAAGAACAAATAAAATAATTGAATTCTCCTTGTTTCACGTATTTAATTTCATATCCAGTTGCTTTCCACTACATTCATTCATTCATTCTCCCTCTCTTTCTCTCTCTCTTTCTCCCTCTCTCTTTCTCCCTCTCTCTCTCTCTCTCTCTCTCTCTCTCTCTCTTCCTTTATACACATTCAATCCCACTCTTTCAACCCTTTGCACAGATATCCGTGCGTATGTATGAGTGCGCATGTGTAAACATAAGAAGACAGACCACCTCTTTTTAAAACTGCATAACAATTTCTCTATTTATATTCTCAATACATGCGTATAAACTCTCAGTCTGTTGATATCTATCTTATTCACATCAAATTATCTCAGTCTTTTCATATCCGTCTATCTCTGTTCGTATCTATCTTCATATACAGCTGTAGAGCAAATATATCTATCTTCATATAAAGAAGTGTAGTAAATATATTGCTAAAATTTGCAATATTTTTGGTTCGCCCAATACAAGGCCCAAAAGCCACTCAAGGTAGGTGATTACCGTGTGGAGTTATTAGTGTAGGAAAGGACAAGCATTAAGAGTATAGAATTGAAGTAGACTATAGAAAGAACTCAATCCTAAACAGAAAGCAAGGAATTTCTGTTCAAAAGTAGAGGTTTATCACTTGTAGAATAGGAGTAAAGAAAATGAGTGTGAACCGGACGAGCGCTTAGAGATCTCGACAGTGTATTTTTAATAGATTCTTCTTCTTCTACGCGCCGTGTCTCTTTAGAACGTGGTAGATCATGGCTCGCCACAATTCCTTGCTCTTTGTAGATCTTAGTAAATTGTATCTATTTGCTATTTTTACTAATCCCTGTTATTCTAACCATTTATAAATGCTTGTTACATAGGTCATGTGCCTTCTCTCTTGTTACATAGGTCATGTGCCTTCTCTCTTGTTACATAGGTCATGTGCCTTCTCTCTTGCCTTCAAAATGCTCTCTGAGTGCTAAATTTTCTAGGTCATCTTTCCTCATTTGGTTTTTATCCGATATTACTCCTTATTAATTTAAACATTATTTTTAGTGAGCACACGCATTTGTAAATGAATGCAACAAATTCAACTGGAATTCGTAGAGCAGAGTTTGAATTCTAGTTGAATTCGTTGTATTCACTTACACGCAAATACTCTTCTCCCTCAAGCTATGGGTTAAATAGCAGAACAGATTGGGTTCTATAGCCTCGGTTGGCAGCCAGTCTCCGAGAGAAAGTAATGACAACCTATTGCGGAAAATTCATCTGTCCAGTCAGTCATGTCACTTGCCAGACATGATCTCATGTATGACGCTTAACTTACTGACTGACACACATTTGAGTTGATATGCCTGTTTTTGTGGTGTTTTTTTTGTTTTTTTGTTTTTGTTTTTTTCACTGAAACAGTGAAATTAATAGCAATCAGAGTACAATGTTTCTTTAGTAGGAATTTTCAATCTAAACCAGATGTTATTAATTTCATTGTTTAAGAATTTTTTTAATCAAAGATAGAAACTCTAACAGGTGCACCCAATAACATTTATGGTAATAGAAAACACAGAGAGTGAGTCAATATTGCACGTTGACTCAGATTCCAGCTTTAATGAGTTTTTCAGTATCTTTGGTCTAAATATCGCATTTAAGCATGAAACTGACAGACATTTGCAGCGTCGATTCCTATGTCCACGCTGATTATATATATATATATATATATATATATATATATATATATATATATACGTTCTACATCTATTTATGTATCTCTATTCATATCTCTGTTCAAAATTATATCTGAAAATAATCTATGTTCCTATGAGTTGGAATCAAATCTAGATTAAATATGGATCGGAATCCGAGAGAATGATCAGATAAAGGCCTTTGCACTCAATATCATTTTTTCTTATAAGTATTAACAGATTTTAATTTATAATCGAAAGTTATTTCTTCTTACATTACTGGTTATATTTAGTGGATACATATGCTTAAGTAGACATCTCTATTTTTAAATGGTGTAAATATATGTCTACCAGCCAGTGTATTCGAAATTCTTGATAAAGAAAATCCTCCTTCTGGCAGGAATCCAACCAAAATTCCGTGGATGAACAGTCAAACGCACACCAGGTAGGATGCGTTTTTATCCGTACAAGTGAGTATGGCGCCATGCATGATATGTACAAATGGTCTCAAAGAATTTCCACCACATTTTTAGGCACTTGTCAAGTTCACTTTAGAAAAATATTTTGTGGCCAATCGGTGGTAAAACGAGAGCCTTCCACCAAGTTGTTTGTCTTTAAAACTGCTTTTGCCGCCTTTTTTTCAAGCATCTTCGCACGTTCTTCTCGTCAACAGTGGCCTCGGAATATGCCTCTCGGTGCTTTTGCTGACGTCGGCAAGAGTACACATCATCTTTTCTCAAGAACTGATTGATAGCTCTTTGTATATGCTTCATATTAAGTGTTACACACGATTCTCACACACACAAAAAAACTACGACAGAATGTTTAAGAATATTCATTATCTCAGGTACTTAAATAGAATTCTTTGTTTCTGGTACTTTGAAAAAAATTAAATGTGTCAAATAGTTCAAGAATATTCTTTTTATCAGGTATTTTTTTAAAATTAATTGTGTCAGTTATATCAAGAATATTCTATGTGTTAGGTATTTTGAAAATATTTGCGTCAAATACTTTGAGAGTATTTTTTGCGTCAGAGGATGTGCGTTGTAGTGCAGTGGATATTGACTCGGAACGGCAAATTAGGGTGCCGAGTTCGAATTCCAGTTGAATTCCTTGCATTCACTTCCGCACCAATACCTTTGGGAAAGGTATTAATCTGCCTCATCTCTTTAGTTGTAATAGGACAGATTGGGTTCTATAGCCTTGGCTGGCAACCAGTCTACCGCAGAAAGCAATGGCAACTTACTGCTGAATAATATTCTGCCCAGTCAGTTCTGTCTCTTTCGAGATATGATCGACCAAAGCGTGTATCACGTATGACCCTTAATTGACTGACTTTGAGAATATTATCTGTGTCAGGTACTTTGAGAATTTCCTTTGTGTCAGGTATTACAAGATTATTATTTGCATCGAGTACTTCAAGAATATTATTCTTGTTCTCCTCTTTAATACCTCGTCCGCATGAATTTAAGTGTACTACTAGATTAGCAATTAGGTCTCACCGATTTACTATTTACTCTAATAGTTTCTTTTTTCGCACTGGAAACATGTAGAACTCTCTTCGCGTTTCTTGCTTCTTTACAGCTCTTAAAAGATCTTAAAATATTTAATACCACGCCAATCGGCATCTTTTGTTTTCAGTAAACCTGTTCATTTATTGTTCTCCCTTGAACCAGTTTCGTCAAGTTGCAATTTTATTTTATACACTTGCAAAATAGACAAATGAAGTGTATGGGATATAATGAGGAAAATGCACTTAGAAAATTTAACCCTCACGAGACATATTGGATGCGAGAAAACTATATATATATATATATATATATATATATATATATATATATATATATATAGAGAGAGAGAGAGAGAGAGAATGAATTTAATCGTACTGCTAGATTACCAATTAGGTCTCACCGATTTACTATTGAACTAGTTAGATGAAACCGTATATTCTATTCTAATAGTTTCTTTTCTGGAAACATGTGGAACTCTCTTCGTGTTTCTTACTTCTCTACCGCTCTTAAAAGATCTTAAAATATTTAATACCACGCCAATCGCCATCTTTTGTTTTCTATAAACCTGTTCATTTATTTTCTTTTATTCTCACTAAAGCTTTTTCAATTAGTTTCACTTAACTAGTAAATCATTCCTTTAATGTGTGTGTGTGGGGGGAGTGACTATATCTCTTTTTCCAGCTGCATTCATTAGTACCACCAGTTCAGACCTTCACAGTTAAGATTCACCACATTACATTCGCTGAGACGAATCACCCCCATTTCCCTTCGTATTCCATTATTAAAACAAAGATCCAGATTCTTTTTGGGAACCGTGAATATGTGGGACAAACTCCTGAGGGATGCTTCCCCGGTCGCTACCAACTTAACCTCTTCAAATGTAAAGTCAACTATTGTTTTTCCAATAAGTATCTCCCTTGAACTAGTACCGTCAAGTTGCAGTTTTATTTTATACACTTGCAAAATAAACAAATGAAATGTAGGGGATATAATGAGGAAAGTGCATTTGGAAAATTTAACTCTCACGAGACATACTGGAAGAGAGAAAACTATATATATATATATATATATATATATAGAAAGAGAGAGAGAGAGAAATAGAGAGAGAGAGAGAGAGAGAGAGAGAGAGAGAGAGAGAGAGAGAAAGTATTGTGCAAATTAAATTAAACAAAACGAATAATCTCTTCCGAGGATCTTTCACACATTCCCTGATTACGTATACGTCGTTTCTTTGCGCTGTTTTTTTTTCTCTTCCGACCGTATTTTCCTTTTTATTTTTAAACTGATGGATCCAGTTTGGTTCTTAGCCTTGATGATATGAGCGGCAGTTAATGGGCTGACACCGACAATATCCGTAATCTCTCTGTAAAGGCTTGCCAGTGTGTTCGTGCGGCGTTACAACTTTTATACGTCTCCTTGGAGTAAAATCCATCGCAGACAATGGTCGTAGGACAAGTAATCGTAAGTCGAGACAACAGTTTCTCTGCGTGATAAAAACCTGATGCAATCACGGATGACGCAATATTTTTCAAGGCCAAACAAATTTCATCATACACACCGATAATAGATTCATATTTCGGCACACAACTACAAATGACCTAATCTAAGGAAAAATTGGAAATCGATTACACTCTATTACTCCAGTGAGTCTAAAGCTGAGCGTATGGTAAAATAAAGGAAACTAAAGTCATTGTTTCAATTAATTTTCACAATGGTGTATCTAAAAAAAAACTCTTACTAAGTACCAGAGTTTCACCCAACGATTCTTCAGCTAGTTTTGGCTGTTAAAATCTTATGCAATTGGTCGATGAGGTAACTTATTTAGGAGGAAATTATATATATATATATATATATATATATATATATATATATATTGTTTAAAACGTAGTTTTTGATCCTAATAGGGTTAGACCAGTACACATTTGTATTAAAAAGTGTTGTATACAATTATATTGTAGAACTTTCGAATATTTTCCATTTCTAAACGAGTTATTTCGCTACCCAGGTTTCTACCATGAGTGGTGTCTTCAGGCGATTTTTAATAACTGATTTTATCTTTTACCGTTTTTCTTTTTAAGAACGCTCTTGTAACGGTGTTTTATTTGAACGTTCACGTGGCAGAGAATTTATGAACGCGCATTGTTTAAATTCAAATGAATTATGACGTTTTCATCCATGGTTGTATGAACCAAAGTGGTATTTCTTAGTGTGGGTGCATTTTTCATAATTTCTGTTCTTTCATTTAACAGTTCATCTTTATTTGGGTATATCATAATTTCTAATTTTTCTTCTTGGCACAGTCTACATATTTGTCCACCGTTGTAAGGTTTGGTTGTTTTTACAATGCTCTACGTTATGTGTGTATCTTTTTCATATTTTGATTTTAATTTCCAGACGTGGTTATCCAATTTTGTATTGTTTTTTAATTTTTCTATTGTAAATGTAGATCTGTGGTTGAACCATCTGGTCTTAAAGGTGTCTTTGGTTGATCCCTAATATATTTTGTTTTGGCCATCTGGGTCA
Source organism: Ascarosepion bandense (assembly GCA_037127315.1). Classification (NCBI taxonomy): domain Eukaryota; kingdom Metazoa; phylum Mollusca; class Cephalopoda; order Sepiida; family Sepiidae; genus Ascarosepion; species Ascarosepion bandense. The sequence continues at coordinate 6,030,739 of JBBBDQ010001337.1, forward strand.
TATACTTCTGCCTTATAAATTATTTCTTTTGTGTTGCAGAGACCTTGAAGTGGACATTTTTGTCCCTGCAGTTGCATTTTTTGTTAGTGGTTTTGTTTTGTACGATGCTATTTAAGTTTCTGGCGTTTTGTTTTTATGAAACTATCTAAATTATTTGTGCAAATATAACTTAGTTTGATTGTGTTTCTGTTGAAAATTTTATTTAAATCTGATTCTTTTGGAAAGTGCTTATCTATTAATTTAAAAAATATAGGACATATATTTTAAAAAATAGGATATATATTTTTAAAACTAAAATAGGACATATATTTTTATATTGTTTACTCGAAAAGAAAATCATACCCGGAAGTTTACATAAAAGAAAAAAGTAAGATAAAATAAGAAAGAATAATGGGAGGGGTGTTAAAAACTAGAGTAAATTATGTTAGCAGGTTGTCGTCTAGACATTGATATGAGGCTAGGTAAGAAGGGGAAAAGAAAAGAGAGACAGCAAAAAAAGATTCAAGACTTCATCATTGAAAATCACATTTAGATTACAACTATGTTAAATCAAAAATTAAGTGTGCTGCAGGAAAGTAAATGGAGGAAAAGGAAAATATAAAGAATGAGAAAAAAGAAAACAACGGGGTAGGCAGGGAAAGAGTTAAAGGAGAGAAAGAAGAAATAATCACGCCAGACAGCCGTCGAAAGAAACGCCAGATAAATGAGAGTGGGAAGATAGGGATAGTTACACAAAATGGAAAAAAAGGAGAAAGAAAAAGAGGAAAAAGAAATAGAGAAAAAGTTAACATGATGTAATATTCTGCTCATCAAAAAAAATTTTTAAATATTTTCCGTTTAAAATAATATGGTCTTACTATTATAGGGATAAATTCTTCTGCTGAAATAAAGGGGGAGGTGCAGAAAAAGAAGTATTGCATTGGAGTGGGCCTAAAAAGATTTTGGTAAATAATATGTATACACACACACACACACATACACACACACACACACACACACACACATATATATATATATTGTCATCCGCAGACAGATCTGTTTCGCTGTATCACAGCTCATCAGTACGGTTAGACTCCGATTGCTTTTTTTTAGCCAGGATTGAAACCCGACCGAAATGGCGTCAGTCGACGACTCGACCCCTGGGCTATGGGCGTTCGGTGGAAGTAGGCAGACTTTTTTTAGCTGACATATATATATATATATATTTCTTGAGAAAATATATGAATACACAAAAACAGAATGGAAGTTACCTAATATGGAAAGATAGTTATAGGGAATTTTAAAAATATATATCATTGTCGTGTAGATCATAGCTCCCTTAAGTGATCTCACTATATCAATAAGTTGATTATTGATATGAATGAATCACTAAAAGGGTAAATGAGAAAAAAGATAAAATGAAAAATTTAGGCAGGGAAGCATTCGGGGATCGGAAAAATAAACTCAGAATTTGTGATTTGCTATCTAAAATCATGGGCTCTGAAAATGTAAGAGTTAAAAAAAATTATCTATGTGGTCGTTTTAATTACTACTATAGCGATTGGGAAGAGAAAAGGAAAGCTTCTATCATTTAAAAGTTTAGATTTGTGGCGGCATTTGCTTATGAAATCTTTACGTATGTTTAAAAGTAGATTTTTTAGGATACTTTTAAGTATTTAATTTTTTTCAATTAAACATAGATTACATCTATCGTAAAGTTTTTTATGGGTGTGGGCGTTCAGTTTCTAATTTACTATGGGGTTTAGTCCTTTCATTACCAAAAATCTTCGGGAAAGGGATGCTTGAGGTTAGAAAAGGAATGTTTGTGAGTGTAGTAATATATATATATATATATAGTCATCCGCAGACAGATCTGTTTCGCTGTATCACAGCTAAATCATTACGGTTAGACTCCGATTGCTTTTAACCCAGAATTGAAACCAGGCCGAATTGGCGTCAGTCGGCGATTCTACCACTGGGCTATGGGCGTTCGGTAGAAGAAGGCTGACTTTTTAGCGTGTATATCATCACTATACACGCCCAATAGCCAGAGTGCTCTAATTCATTTTACTGAATGAGCGATATATACATATATATATTTATATATATATATATATATATATTGAAGTGACAATCTCATTCATGTTAAGCGCAATTTTCGCCATGTGCGCAGTGTTTTACTATATTTATATATACAGGTAAATAATGCGTTGTGGGTAGTCTATTTTATTACTCTAATGGTTATTTTGGTGGATGGTAACGGCTATATATATATATATATTGTACCAATTCACATATCCAGGTATTTTCAATTGACTTAGCGATCATATATGGATGGGAAATCACTTCGTTGTTCCATGTCATTTATTTTAATTTTCTTTAAATTGGCGTTTCGATTCGGTCATCATCAACAACTGCAAATATATGAGAACTTTCTCGGTGTTTCAGATCAAAATTTTCACTTCTGAACCTAACGAACTACTTATGAACCACTCTCAGCTATGACACCATCTTCATTAACGACGCATACATCTTTAACTATTTCTGAAGCGTTTTCTCTTCTTTCTTAGAAATAAAGGAACAAAAAACAACGAACATGCATCTCATTTTTCTTCATTTTTCACTTTCCACGTAAAAACATTTCAAATTCACAAATTATAGAAAAACGTATTTTAATGTCACCTTTCGCAATGTGTATCATAAGTTTTGCTTGCTTGCGAGAGAAAACCATGAATACAAGCAATTTCTTCTTCTATGTGCAGGTCATTGAAGATCATGACTCTCCACATTTTCCTGTCGATTATACTACTTAATAGATTTTATCTTTTTTGTTATCTCTCCTAAACCTTGGTCCGCCAAGCTCGCCATAAAGACCATGCATGTTTTCCTCTGTCTATTTTGCTTTTAATCTATCCTGTGGGTATCAAAATTTTTAATCCCGCTTTCCTCATTATGCATCCTAGATATTCCAACTGTCCCTTTATTATGCTAAGTATAAGTATTCTTTTTGTTTCCATTTTCTCTAAAACTTCGTCGCTGCTTACATGTTCGATCTATGGTATTCTCAGTATCCTCCTGTAGAACAATATTTTCTTCATCTAGAAGATTTCCCAGTATTCTCTACCATGTAGGAGAACTGTAATTACATAGCAGTTTAGTACATTTTGTTTGTTTCTAACGAAATTCTTCCGGTTTTTAATACTTTACTTGTCATTTGGAAGGCGTTTTTCGCTGGCCCAATACACCTTCCAATTTCAGTGCCTCCCTTTCCGATCTGTGTTAAAGTACTTCCAAGATATTTTTAAAAAAAGTGATTTACATGCCGGGCTGTTTCTTTTTGCTAACAACTATGTGTTCCGTCTTCATCCAATTGATACTTAGTCCTTCTTCACTGCTTCCTTTTGAGTTCTTGTAGTTCCTTTCCGAGTCTGCTATCAACAGTATCATCTGCATATATTATGTTGTTAAGATTGCGACCACCAATAATGAATTCTGGTAAGACTTCTAATTCTCTTTGAATCGTCTCATTGCATACGTTGAATAAGTTGAGAAGATATATCTTCGACTGACACCCCTTTATATTTTTCTATATTTGCTGAATATATTTTCTATCTGTACTTAAAACGCTGGATGTGCGTTGTGGTGCAGTGAATATCGATTCGAAACGGCAAATCGGGGTGCCGAGTTCGAATTCCAGTTGAATTCCTTGCATTCACTTACGCACCAATACCTTTGAGAAATGTATTAATCCGTCTCTTCCCTCCAGTTATGGGTTAAATAATAGGACAAATTGTGTTCTATAGCCTTCGCTGGCAACCAGTCCACCGCAGAAAGCAATGGCAACTTACTGCAGGATAACTTTCTGCCCAGCCAGTCATGTTTCTTTCGAGACATGATCGCCCAAAGCGTGTATCACATATGGCACATGATTGACTGACTTAGAACTTTATAAACATTTGTTTCAACCCTGTATTTTTGAAAGAGTTTCTCACCTGAGCTGAGCCGTTTTCGCCGCCACCTATTATTTATCTAACATACCACAGATATTCTCATTATCCATTGTATTGTGCTAACATTCCAAATGTCGATAAACTAATCAATTTTTATTCAAATATGTTTAATATTCATTTGAAATATCCAATTTTATTAAGCGATGGCAAACCTAATATTAGGTCTCCTAAGAGATTACGTTTTGTCAGTTCAACAGGTTTTGAGGCAAAGCAAGAAGTCAGACGTCTGCCATGTTGACATTAATGAGATGGAGATTATTAGGCAAAGAAAAATAAAGAATAAAACAAGCTGCGATGCGACTAAGAAGTAACACTACATTAATAAAAATCTATTTTATTCTGATTACAAGAATTACCATTTTTCATACATCTACATAAAATGACATGACTTTAAAAGAAAAGCTTTTTGGGGGGTTTGTTTAGCGTAAAACCTGAAGATATAATAACCTGAAATCTAATTTTAAGTAAGAATAACCGTTTGATATCATTATTAGGTTAAGTCCTAAATAATTTTCGTTTTGAGAAATCAAGTATAATGACAAATATATTATCTTAATAAAACCTTCATTTAATACACTAAATTATAGGCAAAGAAATATGAATTACACATGACAATGCTCAACGCAAAAGACAGTATAATAAGTAGAATATGGCTCCACAACCGACCCCAAAAGCTTAGCACCATGAAAGAAAGTTAATATTGTGCGTGTGGTGGGATCATTGTGGTGTTGTTTATTTTGAGTTCTTAAAGGCAGTGAAGAAGTGGATGCACATTGATGCATTCAGCAGCTGCAATGCGTCTATAAAAACGAGAACCTTGTGCTCATCACTAGGAAAAATAGTGTTCTTTGCTATGACAATGCAAGGTTACATACAGCAAGAATAACATATGGAAACATTGGAAAACGGTTGTTCACTCCCCACCCACCATATTCTTCTGACATTCATCTTTTGATCGCTGAAATAAACGCTTTGAGAGAGAAAACTTTCTCTAATGTTCAAGACTTCATCAAAATGTTTTTCACATTAGAACCTATGGAATTTTACTTAAAGGGTATCGGCCAATACAAGCTTGGGCAATCGTTTTTGTGTGTGTGTGTGTGTGTGTGTGTGTGTGTGTGTGTGTGTGTGTGTGTGTGTGTTTTGTTTGTTTTTGTTTTTTTTTGGGTTTTTTTCGATAAATAACCGATGAAGCAGAAAATGTTCCCCGGAGTAGTTTGTCATTTTTTTATGTCGTAGACTGGTTGGCAACCAAACCTACAGAGCCCAACCGCTCCCGCAAATTAACCCATAGCTGGAGGGAGAAGAGTTGGATCAATACCATTTGCAAGAGTATTTGAACGTAAGTGAATGCAACGAACTCAACTCGAATTTGAAATAAGCTCTCCGATTTCTAATTCCGAGTCGATGTTCACATTAAAATACAACGCACATCTTGATATATATATATATATATATATATATATATATATATATATATATATATCGCTCATTCAGTAATGGCTTAGAGCACTCTGGCTATTGGGCGGGTATAATGACAATATACACGCTAAAAAGTATGCCTTCTTCTGCCGAACGCCCATAGCCCAGAGGTAGAATCGCCGACTGACGCCAATTCGGTTGGGTTTCAATCCTGGGTTAAAAGCAATCGGAGTTTAACCGTACTGATGAGCTGTGATACAGCGAAACAGATTTGTCTGCGGATGACTAGATAGATAGATAGATAGATAGATAGATAGATAGATAGATAGATAGATAGACTCTTGTTTAATTAAATACTTATCTTTGTTGAGCGTGTCTTCCCATTTTGTTATAGACGTCAGCGCTTTAACCAAAAAATGTGGCTTTTTTATTTTATTATGGATTCCAATGCTTCACTCTTGAAACATTGCTTCCACCTTTTGTTATAGATGTCAGTGTTTCAGCCTGAAAACGCATATTACCAAAATACATTCCTTCCCCTTTTTATTGTGAATGTCAATGCCTCAGCCAAAAAAATGCGTCTTCCCATTTTGTTATGGATTATCAAAGCTGAAGTGGTTCAACATCTCACAACCCATAGTCCTTCTCTGACAAACAGTATGGTTTCCGCCTCACCAGATTTACTGCTGATATGCTAACGACCATCACTGAGTATACATACCAGGCTCTCCATGAGAAGGGCGAAGCTCGAGCTGTTGCCCTAGATATTTCCAAAGCATTTTACTGAGTCTGGCATGCTGGCCTTCTGCGCAAGCTACAGAGCTATGGTATAACTGGACGATTGTTTGCTCTAATCCAGTCGTTCCTTTCAAATCGCGTAATAGAAATAGTATTGAACGGACATGCTTCCAGACATTATCATACGAACGTGGGTGTCCCTCAGGGCTCTATTCTAGGTCCTACGTCTTTTTTGGTCTTCATCAACGATGTAATCAAATCCTAAGTAGGCATCTACGCTGAAGAAACCACCATTTGCACCTGCCTCGATATGAAATCCGCTGAGGATGACAAAGCGAACGTTGCTTCTGATCTTAAAAAGGACCTCCAATCTGTGGTGGACTGGGGTGAGAAATGGTTCGTGAATTTTAATGCTGCCAAAACAAAGCTGCTATACTTAAAATAATAATAATAATAATAATAATAATAATAATAAGGATTTTTTTCTTTAGATATTAGGAAATTTTTTTTTTTTTTATGAAGTTCTGCTTTATTTTAATTTATCTGTTTGTTCTTTAAATTAACCTAAATAAAATCATCCGTATTATATTTCCTTTAGCTGTCGATATTTCGTAATTTTTTTTTTTTTTAACTATTATAATTTTCTTAAAAACAAAACAAAACAAGAAAATAAATTAAAGCCGATGAAAAACAATTTATATGGTATTATTTTATAGAAAGTCTACGTATTTATTGATAAATTTATTTTTATTTATTTACTGATTTAATTTACTTATTTAATTTATCTTATTATGATAATCCTATTTTTGTCCAACGACTTTGTTGAAAAAATGAAAGATAAAGTGGACGAACAAATTATTACATTTATTTATTTATTTATCTTTTATTATTATTAATATTATTATTTTTTTTTTTTTTTTTTTTTTCAACAAACGTCTCTCTATTTGGATTTTTCCTTTCCTCAATATGAAATTTTGTTTTAATATAAACAGGATTTTTTTTTTTTTTTTTTTAAACAAACTACTCTAGTAATATTGATGTTTTGTTTCGTTGAGCCGTCTTTCTCCTTGAATTCCAATCGCGTCTATGTCAGATGTTGCTTGGCAGCCCATATAGGAGAAGGAAAACTCCGAACAACAACCCGCAACTCAAGGTGTTAATCGTGCCGAGGAGTGAATGGCTACTGCGTTATGAGGTCACAAACGATTCCCTACAGGCTTCGGGACCCTGTTTGTAAAAGACCGTTACCCAACGTGCCGGGCAACTTTGGGTGGACTTTTGGACCCGTGCGTCACTCGTGGGAAAAACATGAAAAACACAAATAGAAATAAAAAATAGAAATAGAAATAAAAAGTCCAGTATGGCTCTTCCAGTGGATAAACAGGGAGCCCGTCCTTCAGGAGGGAACCTACCTGAGGTCGAAAAATCTGCCATAGGAACAAACTCCTACACAAAGAATGTATTTTCAGGTCCCCACAACCAGGATAATCCTAATGATGGTCCTGAAAATTCACCAGCTAGATCTACAACCGTATATTTAAAGAAAGAAAAAATAAAATGGTCTCGTGAGGAGTACAAAGTTGTTATGACTGCATTTCATGAAGCGTTACTCAAACCTCAAAAAAACATGACTCGCCAAACATATGCAGCAACAAAAAAATTAAATATCAAAATAAAAACAAGGCAGTCTCGTAGATGTGAAGTTCCACCTTGGAAAAGAAAAATCGAAAAAGAAATCGAACAACTTAGAAGTGAATTATCAATATTGGATGAACTGAGTAGAGGAATAAATGTAAGAACTAGGAAAAGCAGAAGAGCCGTAAAACCGTAAAAAAATATAACATCAAGAATGAAAATGACGTCTTACCAAATAAAGAAAAAATAAAGCAAAAAATCCAACTGAAGGCTCAACGAATAAGACGCTATGAAAAAAGAGCAAGATTTTACAGAGAAAACAAGATTTTTCAGACTGATACAAAGAGATTTTACAGGGAAATAGGTAAAAAAAGAATTGAAGTGACAGTACCCCCCAGTATGGAAGAAGTCACACAGTTCTGGGAAAAGATATGGGCTTGCCCTAAAGAACTTAGCAAGGAAGTACATTGGATTACGCAAGAGACAGAACGAATGAAAAATAAACCCGAACAGACATGGTCTGGAATTACAGAAGATGATGTTAAATATGCACTAAAAAAACACACACAATTGGAAATTCCCAGGCATAGATAAAATTCCTAACTTTTGGCTATATTATTTAAGCGCATCACATAAAAAACTAGCCAAAGAACTTCAAGAAATGGTTGACGATCCCACTAAAATTCCTGCATGGATGACAAAAGGAATTACATTTCTTCTACCCAAGAATGGTGAGACAAAAAATCCGAAAAACTACAGACCAATTACATGTCTTCCGACAACATATAAACTATTAACATCTATTTTAACAAAGCAGACATATTTATTCTTAGAAAGAAATGACATGTTACCGCTTGAACAAAAAGGGTGCAAACGTGGCTGTTATGGTTGTAAAGACCAATTGCTGATTAACAAAATGATCCTGGAAAACTGCTACAGTACAAAGAAAAATCTTAGTACAGCCTGGATAGACTATCAAAAGGCATTCGATAGTGTGCCACATGACTGGATTTTAAAGACTTTAAATATATACAAGATATCACCCGTCATCATCAATTTCATCAAACAGTGCATGTCTATATGGAAAACAACCCTTTACCTCAATCATATAAATGGAACCTATAAGTCTGATGAAATAAACATCAAAAGAGGTATATTTCAAGGTGATTCTTTATCTCCCTTACTATTCTGCATATCATTAATAGCACTAACCAGTCAACTTAATAAGACAGAATGTGGCTATAAACTAGGCCAAAAGAAAATAAGCCATCTATTTTACATGGATGACTTAAAGTTATATGCTAAGAATGATAATGAGCTGGAAGGTCTTCTGCAAACTGTAAAATGCTTCAGCGAAGACATTGGAATGAAATTCAATTTGAATAAATGTGCTAAAGCTACAGTTTTACGTGGATCAATACAAGAAACATCCTCAATTAGCCTAGACCCTGCTGTAACAATAAAAGAATTGAAACCAGAAGAAGCTTATAAATACCTAGGTGTAAATGAGAGCGTAAACATTCACCATAAAAAAATGAAAGAAATAGTGCGTAAAGAGTACTATAGAAGGCTACGAATGATATTAAAAACTGAATTAAATTCACAGAACAGAGTTATGGCCATTAATAGCCTTGCAATCCCAGTTGTCCAATATAGCTTCAACATCTTAAACTGGACTCTAAACGACATCAGGCGAATGGATGCTAAAACAAGAAAGCTTCTCTCTAAGCATAAGATGCATCATCCAAAGGCTGATGTAGACCGTCTATACATACCCCGTAAAGAAGGTGGAAGGGGTCTTATTCAGCTGGAATTGTCATACAAGACAACAACTATTGGCTTACTAACATACATAGAAACAACAAAGGATTGGATGATACAATTAGTAAGGCAACATGAAGTAAGAAAGAAAAAATATTCAATAATAAAAGAAGGCAGTAAATACAAACAAGATTTACAGTTAGTAGATTCTGTAGAAAAGCAAAACAGTAGCCAAGAACCAACTACTGCGGCAAAAAATATGAAAATGAAAGCCAAAGATAAAGCTCTTGAAAAGATGAAACAGCGCTGGCAAGACAAACCTCTGCATGGCCAATATCCTTACGTGCCAATAAATCCAATGTTGACAAAGTTAATACTCATCGATGGTTACGTGCATCTGGATTAAAGTCTGAAACTGAAGGATTTATACTTGCAGCACAAGACCAAAGTCTTTTCACGAGAAACTTTCAGGCAAATATTATGCATAATAATATGGATCCAAAATGCAGGTTTTGTGATAAACACCAAGAAACAATAGACCACCTAATCTCAGGCTGTTCTGTGCTTGCCCCAAACGAATATAAAAATCGCCACGATAGAGTTGGGCAATATTTACATTAGGCAATGTGCAAACATTATGGAAAAACTGTAAACAAACACTGGTATGAACATCATCCAGCACCGGTTACAGAAATAGAAGATGTAACCATTCTATGGGATTACACCATCTACACAGACAGAAAAATTGAAGCAAACAGGCCAGACATTATTGTTAAAAACCAGAAAGAGAAAACTTGTCTATTAATTGATATGGTTTGTCCAGCGGATTGTAACATAGCAATCAAGGAATTTGAAAAACTGTCAAAATATAAAGACCTGGAAATTGAAATAGAAAAAATGTGGAAATTGAAAACAAGAGTTGTGCCAGTGATAGTAGGTGCACTTGGAATGATAAAAAATGGAACAAAGCAACACATTGAAAGAATCCCTGGAAACCCCAGCTTAAGAGATATACAAAAAATTGTCTTATTAAGTACAGCCCACACACTAAGGAAAACGTTATCTATGTAATGCTGGGGATGATAGGGAAGATAGAAAAACATGAAATGGAGTCATAACACGCCACTACCTGCCTTAGGTCTCCCCGCAGACTTGGTTGGTAGTGAGACCAAAGCAGAAATCGAAATATGATGAAAAGTGACATAATAATAATAATAATTGCTCTAATGTCAGGAATTTTGTTTGATGCAATATTCCCCTTTCTTAGAAACTTGACATCTTTGCCAGTCGCCGGCAGACCGGTTCTCACATTACTTGAGGGCACTCACATTTTTCAGGCCCTGTTGATATTTGCCTGGAAATCACCTAAGCCTGCACTACAGTTATGAACTTTATTCGAAAAAAACATTTAGCATTTGCTAAGTTGGAAAGAGTGCTCCCACCTTTTTTAGCTCAACAATAATTTTGCGGTAAAAGGGTTTTAAATCCACTACTGTCACATCTACACTACATCTTTACCTATATGAGAGTAATATAAAACCATCCAATTATTATTATTATTATTATTATTATTATTATTATTATTATACTCCTAGTATAAATACAAGAATTCATCTCTATCTCCAGCTATGGCTTGAATAATACAATTTCTATTTTAGAAATTTATTTTCATTCCCCAAAAATTGTTAAATTAATATTCACTTGCAAAAAAAAAGACTTATTCTTACAATCCAAATTATATTTCAGGTTTAAATAACCTACAAAGAGTTGATAAGCCGTAAAAAGAAAATCAAATCCAGCAGTGAAATTAATATCTACCGAATTAGATATAGAAATAAAATGTCTCCTGTCAGAAATCATTTCTCACTTTCTCAATCAGAGAAACCAATATTCCGTCAAGTGTGCCTTACCAATTGGGCCACGGGAAACCATCCTGACAAAGTCAAGGTACAATGATTCTATTTAAAAATTTATTATAATTATTATTGCCTTCTCTTGTTGGCTTATCATGAGCCAATCGGTAAGGCAGACTTAGTTTAAAAGTGGTTTCTCTGACTGAAAAAACATTTTCGATTTCTTCGTGGAAGCACATTATCTTTCATAGTACTGGATCTCTAGGCTGGTAGACATTAACTTTATTGTTTCGGGGTTTTTTTTTATAAGGATATCTTCTCACATATGAGTATCATTAAATATAACGGTTCTAGTAATAAAAATAATATTGAATGAAAAAATTATTAACTACTTCACAAATCAAACATTAAAACGTTTACCTTTTATCATTGTAATATAGTTTACTTCTTATTTCTTCATTTGAAATGTTTACATCACGCAGTTGAAATTATTCAGTCTATTTAATAAGAAGTCTTTAAAAATGATTAAAAACAGAACAGCATCGATTTTGCAGTTTGAATGTAAATATAACGTTCATTTATTACTTTTTATTCAATCCGTTATTCTATGCTCTACAATTCGCTTAATTTCTAAATTAATTAGGCAGGTTTAAAAGAAATCGCGGATGTGCGTTGTGGCGCAGTGGATATCGGCTCGGAACGAGAAATCGGGGGAGCCGAGTTCGAATTCCAGTTGAATTCATTGCATTCACTTACGCGCCATTTTCCCTTGAGGAAGGTGTTAATCAGTCTTTTCCTTCCAGTTATGGGTTAAATAACAGGACAGATTGGGTTCTATAGCCTTTGCTGGCAACCACTCTACCGCAGAAAGCAATGGCAACCTACTGCGGGATAATCTTCTGCCCAGTCAGTCATATCTCTTTCGAGACATGATCGCCCAAGCGTGTTTGACGTATGGCACTTAACTGACTGACTGAATAATCTACTAGGATTATTTTTAGTATTTCTCTTTTCTTCTTCCCCAACTTCTCTCTCCCCCCCCCCTCTTTCTTTCTTTCTTTCTCTCTCTCTTTCCCTTGCTATATCATCCTTCCTTTCTTTTTTGTTTAACGACTTCAGTATCTGTACGTGAACGTATTTGTTTACGCGGGAGCGTGTGCGACTGGGACAGTGAGTGGGGGTAGAAAATTAACAGATCATTACAACTTGACTCATCAAATCATTATTGAAATGTGATTAATATTGAGAGGTATTTCTCTATTTCTATCGACACGCACATAGATAGATAGATAGATAGATAGATAGATAGATAGATAGATAGATAGATAGATATGAACAGACTGAGGGAGCTAAGTAGCTAACTGTAGTTATAAATCTTTTTACGAGATCTCTTGTGCGTTGTGAAGCAGTGGATAACGATCCGGAACGAGAAATCGAGGAGCCGAGTTCGAATTCCGGTTGAATTATTTGCATTCACTTACGCACCAATACCCTTGGGAAAGGTATTAATCCGTCTCTTCCCTCCAATTATGGGTTAAATAACAGGACAGACTAGGTTCTATAGCCTTGGCTAGCAACCGGTCTACCGCAGAAAGTAATGGCAACCACCTGCAGGATAATCTTCTGCCCAGTCAGTCATGTTTTTAAACAGACATGATCGCCCAAGCGTGTATCACGTATGACACTTGATTGACTGACTTGTTCCTTAGGTTTAAGTTTCAAGTTACTTCGAAAGTTTTTCACTTCCCGTCGCTTATGTTCGGTGTGAATTGACGGGTTTGGCATTCTCTCATATATATATATATATATATATATAGAAGAGAGTGGCAAACACGTAAAAAACGGAGATTATAATCCAAAACATTTTAATATAAAATATTAAATATATAAAAATTGAGAGCTCAATCGATATTATTCAGAGCAAAATTAAATATTCAGAGAGAAACTCAAAGCATAATTAAATGGTTATAAATAAAGATTTTATTCAAGTAGTTGTAAAAAATTACAAAGAAGCAGATTGTAAATTTTACAACTGCCAAAATATATATTAAATTCTGGATTTATATCCGTTTAATTTTGCGTAGAGTTTTCCTCTCATTATTTATATATATATATATATATATATATATATATATATATATATATATATATATATATAGTCATCCGCAGACAGATATGTTTCGCTGTATCACAGTTCATCACTACGGTTAGACAGCCGATGGCTTTTTACCCAGGAGTGAAACTCGACCAAATTGGCGTCAGTCGGCGATTCTACTTCTGAGCTACGGGCGCTCGGGGTAGAAGGAAGCAGACATTTTTGCGTGTATATTATCATTATACACGCCCAGTAGCTGAGAGTGTTCTAATTCATTGCTGAATGAACGATGCGTAGATGCGAGAGTAGCTACTGTTTTTCAAAGTCTACCATTCTTCCAGAGTGCTCAATCAGGGTGTGAGAGCGTATATATATATATATATATATATATATATATTATGCTCTCATTACGATTGAGCTCTCTGGAGAAGAAAAATTTAAAAACAGTTTCCACTTCTGCTATATGCGTGACTCTTCAGAAATGAATTGAGTTCTCTTGGTGACTGGCATGTGTATACACAGCTTATACACAACACATTAAAATTTCCCTTTTCTGATTCTATGCGACAATGGCTTAGTGGGTAGCGACTCTGACTGACACCAAATCGGTTGAGTTTCGATGCCTACCAGAAGCAAGTGGATGCGTCTAGCCACACTGATGAGCTGTGATACAGCGAAACAGGTTTGTATGTGGATGACTAATATATATATATATATATAAGAATCAAATTATATCTATAGCTTTGTTAAACTTTTTTTGTGATGAATTACTTTCCATATATTTGCCTGAAAGGTATAGAAGAACGGGTAACGGTACATGTTTTGAGCTTTCAATTGGGTTCAGTTATTATCAGACGTAAATTAAATTAAAAGTCAAAATCTCTTTGTGAAAATCTTGAATGTCTTTATTATCTACAAAAGAATTCTTACAATCGAAAAATATTTTCTGGCTTTAAATAACCTAAAATATTGGTAAACCTTAGAAAATAAATCAGTTGAATGAATCGAAAGAAATAATGCATTTGTTCGCCGACAATATAATTTTGAACATCAAATAATACAGCAGAAATAATCAAGTACCTCAGCGCTAGATACTTTTACTGAAATCTTTATTAAGGACGGACTCATTAGATTTTCATGTTGATCATTGCCTCAGCTTTAAAGCGGAGGTAGGGTTAATCATTATATTTTCTGTACGTACTATTTTTTCTACGAAATGTTTATTATCCAAAAGCAAAAGAAAGTGGTCAAGTTCATTTCAGTTATTCTCATTTTAATAATCATCTCTTGCTAATCGCTAAGATGATGTCAGTATTGCTTTGGCGGAGGTATGCGTTCTTTGACTGCTCTTTTATTTTGTTTTGGCCTCAACAAGACGGCGACAATTATGACAACAGCGCTAAAGATGATTTATTTGACCAAATTGAAACTGTGGATGGATATTTTCTTTGAATATCAATTAATGCTGCTTTCAATTCACGTGTTGGAGATTTAGGAGAATTATCTACGATAACTGAGGATCTTTAGACCTGAGCTAGTGGAATTTTTAAGATGAGGAAGTTTTCTCGTCCTGATCAAGAAACCTTATCAAAAGCACCCGCTTAGGCATTTAGCCAGATTTTTTAATTTGGCTCTGACAGAGATCTGCACAAAAAGGCTGAGAATACCATGGACGGAATGTGGAAGCAACGAGGAAGTTTTGCGGAAAAGAAACTGTCAGCTGTATTAAGGATGATAAACATTACTTATTACGTCCAGAAGGGTTACGGCACATGAATAAAGAAAGAATAAACGCAGTGTCCACCTCATCCTATATAGCTGAATTTATGTTATTTTTTTCAGTTCTTCTTTATGCGCCGTGTCCCCTCAAGACATAGGCGGCCATGGCTCTCCACAAGTTCCTGTCTATTAACAATGTTTTCTTTTCGTTATTTCTCCTAAAACCTGTTCCGTCATCTATTCACTTAAGCTCATCAAGTATGTTAAGCGCTGTTTTCCTCTCTTTTTTCCCTCAATCTTCCCTGTGAGTATCAGATTTCCTAAGCCTTCGGTTCAATTGATCTAGTTCAGCTTGATGAAATTTAAGTCTGTTCATGTGTAAAGAAGTTGCAGAGAGCTATAATCTGCTTCATCGAGAAAGTATCAGTCAGTTAGGTGCCATATGTGATACACGTTTGGGCGATAATGTCTCTAAAGAAACATGACTGTCAAAGCAGATTTTCCCGCAGTGGGTTACCATTACTTTCTAGACTAGCTTCCAACCAAGGCTATAGAACCCAGTCTGTTATGATATTTAAGGATAATATTTATTGGAGGAAGAAAATTCGGATTAATAACTTTCCCAAGTGTTTCTATCTAAACTTATTTATAAATGGAACTTTGTCTGTGTGTGGGGGGGGGTATCCGTTGCCTATAGACTCCGAAACGGCTGAACCGATTTTCTTGAAAATTTACACAGTTGTACTATAAGCGTCTGCGAGTGTTCTTAGCTAGGTTTTGTGTCGAGGTACCCCCGATAAATTTCGAAAATCGATAATCGAAAAAATCGGGTTATAGAAGGAGTGGTCCGATTTTAATCAAATTTGATGCACTCATAGACAAAGACATAAGAATCAATATTCAAAAGTTTCAAGGTTACAGTTCTTACAATAGTGCAGAAAATCGATAATATATATATATATATAAGGCAAGATACCGGGTCTGATCAAAATCAGTTTTTCAGCCCTTTTATTTTAGTTTTTGCTTCGGGTTTGGCTCTAAGTAGATATAATTGTAGTTCTTACTCTCAGCTATGATACCATTTATTCAGAGGACTTATTTAGCCTTCAAAATTCAGTTTACGACGAAAAAAACTTATTTGATATCGATACCAGGAAATCAAAATTTGACTTACATCCATTCATGTTTCTTTCAGTCTACGGTTTCGCTTTAACTGGAAACAACTATTGCTTTTCAGTCTTTCGTGCCAACGTCCAAAGAGTCTGAGCTCCAGGACCATGGATTAGTTTTAAAGCTTTCATGACACCCGATCAACGCCGGGCTATACTGCTAGTTTGCATATAAGTGAATGCGACGAATTCAACTGGAATTCGAACTCGGCTTTCCTAGTAATTGTTCAGAGCCGATATCCACTGCACCACACACGCACATCCGTATACGGCGTCATAGAAGAAAATATACGGTGTGTAAAAGAAGAAGAAATGAACAAAACGCTGTTTTTGTAAATTACAATATTCATTAGTTTCTCATGAATGAATAACGAAAGCATTGCGCAAACAAGTGATCGTTTGACAAGTTTTACGAATACCGTATAATACGTATATAACTCGTAAATTACTGGTTTTTAAGTAAAAAAAAAAACAAGGATTGCATTATACACGATCTTGTAAGTTAAATAAAAACTGAAAAAAAATCTCTATTTTAAATATTGGGAAAAGTAATGAAACAACACGACTCGGAGAAAAAGGATCGATAAAATAAATAAGAAAATCACGTATTTATTTTATTTTCATTTAATTTTTAGGGGAATTTACTTCGGGGTGCACATTGTAGGGTAACGCAAGTGAATGGAAAATGTATCGAAAAGAAGTGTGAAAGGACTGGTTAGGGGTGGTCATTTGACTTCACAAGCAGGCCTCATGTATCATTACATTTGTTTATCAAACATTTGCTCGCCTCTAAAAAAGAACACGTAATTTTATTGAGTTATACTTCCACATAGATAGATAGATAGATAGATAGATAGATAGATAGATAGATAGATAGATAGATAGATGCCTCTTTTAGATAGATAGATAGATAGATAGATAGATAGATAGATAGATGCCTCTTTTAGATAGATAGATAGATAGATAGATAGATAGATAGATAGATAGATAGATAGATGCCTTTTTTTAGATAGATAGATAGATAGATAGATAGATAGATAGATAGATAGATAGATAGATAGATAGATGCCTTTTTAGATAGATAGATAGATAGATAGATAGATAGATAGATAGATAGATAGATAGATAGATAGATGCCTTTTAGATTTTAGATAGATAGATAGATAGATAGATAGATAGATAGATAGATAGATAGATAGATAGATAGATGCCTCTTTTAGATAGATAGATAGATAGATAGATAGATAGATAGATAGATGCCTCTTTTAGATAGATAGATAGATAGATAGATAGATAGATAGATAGATAGATAGATAGATAGATAGATGCCTCTTTTAGATAGATACATAGATAGATAGATAGATAGATAGATAGATAGATAGATAGATAGATGTCAGATAGATGACCGATTTTAGATAGATAGATAGATAGATAGATAGATAGATAGATAGATAGATAGATAGATAGATAGATAACCTATTGCATATTCTTTATAGGTCTGCATTAAAAACAAAATTTGTAATGATAAATTTCAAAACAAGAAAGCTCTCTCGATTTAGAATATTCCCACAATTTTTAATACTATATTATACTAATGTTGACCTAATACAATCCACAAGACCCACTCAAGGTAGAGGTTTACTCTGTGGAGTTGTGTGAGCGTAAGAAAAGGCAATAAGTGTAGTTCTTGAGGTTATGTAGGAAAAACGACAATTATTCCTATAATTGTATTATTCTTCTTCTATGTGCCTTGTCCCTTCAGGACGTAGGCGATCATCGCTTTCCACGTCTCCCTATCCTTGCATATATAGCACGCTTTCTTTTGTTACACCACGCAACATTCGTTCTCTCATCCACCTACTCAGGCCCTTCAAATATGTTATCTGTTGCTTTCTCCTGTCTCGACCTTCCTCTGTCTGGCCTGTTAGTATCAGGTTCTCAAAGCCCTCCTTCATCATTGAATGTCCCAGGAACTTTAGCTGTCTCTTCCTGATGCTCAGTATTAATTTCCTTTTCGTTTCCATCCTTTCTAAAATCTCATCATTGCTTACATGCTCGATCTATGATATCCGCAGCATCCTTCTGTAGAACTACATTTCAGTTGCTTCACGTTTTTCATCTTTGATGATATTGTCCAGCATTCACCGCCATATTGAAGAACTGACGTCACATAGCAACCCAGTACTCTTTGTTCTTTTTTTTTTTTTTTTTGTTTCTAGTGAAATTTTTCTGTCTTTTAATATTCTACTCAGTTTCTAGAATGCGTTCTTCACCATGCCCTTTGGATCTCTGTGTTGCACTTTCCGTCTTCTGTTAAAGCACTTCTCAAATATTTAAATTTTTGTACCTGCTTGATTTTAGCATCCCCGACCTGTATTTTTGGTATATTGGGCTGCCCTTTTGGCTGATGACCATGCATTTGGTTTTCTTGCAGTTTGTTTGTAGTCGTTTTTTGTCGCTCTCTTCAGCTACCTTCTCTAAGAGGTTTTGTAGTTTCCCTTCTGTGTCTGCTATCAGCGCTGTACTATCTACGTACCTTATATTGTTTAAATTGTGGCCTCCGATGACGAATCCTTGCATAATATCTAGAATCGTATTATTCTTCTTTTATGTGTCTTGTGACTTCAGCACGTAGGAGATCGTAATCCTTCAAATCGTACCTTGTTTTGTTATTTCCCTTAAAACCTGCCCTGGCATCCATTTGCCTATCAAGTATGTTTCCCTTGTCACTTTTTCCATCCACCTACCTGTGAGTATCAGGTTCTCCAAGCACACCTTCTTCATTACGTGTCCCAGAAACTTCAACTGTCTCTTCCTGCTGTTAGGTATAAGTTTCCTGGTGTTAAATATAAATTTCTCTTCAAAATCTCGTTATTGCTCACATGTTCGGTCTATGGTGTCCTCATCATCTTTCTGTAAAACCACATTTCTGTTGCTTCGAGTTTCTCTTTTCTCTTTGAATAGATTATAGCACATAGGAAGACAGATATCACATAACAGTCCAGTACTCTTTTCTTTCGTTCCAACGATATATTCCATTATCTCAATACTCTGCTTAGCTTTTGTAATGTTTGTTTGTTCATCTCAATACTCCTTCGAATCTCAGTGTCACACTTTTCGACTTCTGTTAGGACACATTATAGTAAGCTATTGAATTGAGGAGACTGAAGCCAAATCCGACCAAATCGGTCGACTTTCGATCCAGGCCAGAAGCAAGTAAATGGACGTCTAGCCACACTTACGAGCGAAACAGGCTTGTATGTGGATGACAGATATATATATATATATATATATATATATATATATATATGTGTGTGTGTGTGTGTGTGTGTGTGTGTGTGTGTGTGTGTGTGTGTGTGTGTGTGTGTTTGTCCTGGTTATGACGATAAACTACATCCGGCAGCAGGGCCTCTAATAGGAAGGTTTATAGAAGCCTGGAACCACCGCTTAAATACTGTTATTCCCAGGTCCACCCTGACTCGGGTTGGTAGCACCTTTTAGAGCCCCAACTATGGACAAATAGTTTTCGTAGGGGCGTTGAAATGCTCAGGTTGGTGTCTGATGGCGCAATAACCCTCTAGGAGATATGCCCCCTTTAGCCTTTTCAAAATAGACATCTAGGTAAGGGAAAGCACTGATATAACACCTGTGGTGCCTATTGCCTCCAATGATGTTGACTTGTTCTTCTTTATAGGTCCAGAAGGCACGCTTAGAGATTGGGATTGGTTTCGTCACTTAGAAAAACTTCACGCACAGGCATTGTTTGAAAAATCAAGGTTTCTAATTCTAATGGAGTTTTCTGAACATTAAATAAAAAGGATGGTTGAAATAAAGATGTTCCGGGTGGAATTTTATGCAAAAACTATTAATCGTTCCCCACGTCTATTTGAAACGCAAAGGTTCAAATGAATTCAGTATAAAAAAGGAAGGATTTTTATTTGTTTATATTAGAAAACCCTTGCTTTACGAATGTCCCATTACTTCTTGAGGTTAAATTCAGTAATTTCTTCATTAAAATATTTCTTACAATAGAAAAAATATTTAATTATCAAACACACAAACATTAACATGCCAATGATTGCTGTCTGAACACCCATACACAAAAAAGCATCAGACTCTCATATATATCTTCTTCTTCTTCTTCTTCTTCTTCTTCTTCTTCTTCTTCTTCTTCTTCTTCCTCCTCCTCCTCCTCTTCTTCTTCTTCTTCTTCTTCATCTTCTTCTTCTTCTTCTTCTGCGAATGGTTTTTGGGTGCTCATCATGTGATGTGTCTTGGATGTTTAATCAGGCTGAGCCCATCCCTCTCCAGATTTTGACAAATTAAAATCAGTTTGTTAATTTCATTAGGAGTATTCGATTACAAATAGTATTTACGAAGCTTTGTTCTAGTATAATCTCACAATATTTAACTGACTACTCAGTATTATTGGCCAAACAGAAATTTTTTTCCATTTTTCCACGTCTAAGAAATCCACAAAAGAACACGATCTCTTCACAAGCGAATATTATTTGTTTAGAAGAGAGTTCCACAAGCGAAAACTGAAAAAAATTATTTGGAGTTCACATTATATTAAATGTGTCTACTTATTACTAAATCCAATGCATTTCAATAAAAAAAATGCCGGGAAACGTGTTGGTCTTTGTAATAATGGTAAGTTCCAAATATAAATTACTTCTCTATTAAAAATAATCTGCCGGAGTGTGCACCAACATTTATAAACGGTATTTTGAAGAGAAATGTCTTACAAACTTTTATTTAGTCTTAAACACAAATTTTCCGCACGGGACGAAAAATATCGTCATCGAATTGAAGAAACACCCTTGTCAGATTTAAAATGATTTCGATTTATTGTCCTGTCAAATCTGTTCACTTCGATGAAATTTCAGTTTGAAAACTGAAGATAACGACAGAATAAAGGAAATTAAGAAAAATGTGATATGCTTCCGAAAGTAAATGGATTGTCTCGAAGTACAAAACGGTTATTTTAACAGAGGAATATCCAATTTAACATTTTCCAAGTACAAAGCGATAATTGAAATGTACTTATTACTTGAACGGGAAATATACTGTGAATATCGTAAATCACTCACCGGCAATTATAATCCAATAAGCAATGCTATGAAATGGAAAAACGTATTTATTTTATGCAATGTAAATGTCAGTTCGAAAGCTATGGAGACATAACTGAAGTATATTCGGTTGGTTTTGGTTGTTTTTGTTATATGGCATATCAACACCTCGGCGGGTCATTTATTACCAACTAAATTTTATTTATTTATTGCTGGTAATACCTTTTTTTTCTTTCAACAATTTATTGTTGTTTTTTTTAATATAAGTTTTGTGTCTAGTAATACTTTTTTCTTTTTCGAATACCAAGATTTATTGGGATTTGTTTTTAAGGGCAGGGTCCCCAAGTCCTACTCTGTTATTTACCCCATAACTGGAGGGAAGGGACGGTTTAATACTTTTTCTAAGTATACCAGTGCTTAAGTGAATGCAGGGTATTCAACTGGAAATAGAACTCGGCTCACCAATTTCTCTTTCCGAGCCGATATCCACTGCACCACAACGCACATCCGTCACTAAACGCTTACAGCACCTGGTATTCCCAAGCGGTCATCCATCTAAGTACTGACCAGGCTCAACGTTGCTTAACTTCGGTGATCGAGCGAGAACCCGTGTATTCAGCGTAATATGGCTTAAAAGCCTAAAGTATATAAACATTTCCTGTTTTTTAAAAAAACATTGTTAATCAACCATAGTTTTTCATTCAAACGAAAAGGTACTACCTTCTTCTCTGTGCCATGTCTCTTCATGACGTAGGCTATCATGGCTTTTCACATCTACCTATACCTTGTCGCTCTTAATACTCCTTCTCCTGTTATCCCACTCCGTCACCGCTCTACCATCTATCTGCTCAAGCTCATCAAGTATGTCATGCGTAGCTTTCCCTTGTCTCTCTTCGCTTCTATCCGTTCCGTAAGCATCATGTTCTCCAAGCCTTCCTTCCTCATTCTTGGTATTAAGTATCAGTTTTTTTCTTGTGCCCATCCTCTCATCGTTGCTCACGTGTTCCGATCATGGTATCCTCAGTATCCTTCTGTAGAATCACATTTCATTTACTTCAAGTCTTTCCTTTATCTTTGATTAGATTGTCGAGCATTCGCTGCCATATTGAAGGACAGATATCACTTAACAATCCAGTACCCTCTTCTTTGTTTCCAGTGAAATTTTCCTGTCGCTTAGTAATCTACTCAGCTTCTGGAATGCATCCTTGTCCATTCCAGTACGCCTTAGGATCTCCGTAGCGCACTGTTGGCACACTTCTAAGCATTTCAATTTCTGTACATGTTTTTTATAATCACCAACTTGTAGTTGGTATTTCATTAAAAGTAAAAGGACTATACATTTCGAAAATTGGCCAAGCTCATCTCCTGACTTAAATATTATATAAGGTGTGCCTAAATTCAGGACACAGAAAAAATGCATATTTTCAAGAAATTAAATTTCCAGCAACATTTTATTCAAGTGGAATATTAACAAATAACATCTTCAATATGATTTTCCTTCCTTTATGTTTTGCAGGTTGGCGTGCTTTGCAAAATTCACGTAAACTCGATGCAGTAGCTCTACATTGCCATCTATTTTAACACATTCACTCTTTATGCAAACAATCAAGTGCGTGGCAACTGTAATTTTCATTGGGTACACCTTCTCCTTTAGCATACTCCAAAAAAAGAAATCAATTCTTTCTTTTTTTAACAAAACTGTGTTTAATCTGTTGAGGTAAAATGAATATAGTTTATGAGATTTGTGTTCAGACTTTAGTAACACCCTGTGGAATGATGAAATATAATTAAAAACAAAGTGAAAGGTAAATATTGAGGAAATATCAATAAGCTTGGGGTGATCACAAAGTCCGAGTGGGCATAAAGAGTCTAGTACGAGATACAGGCTATATTTTATAATTGTAAAGTGCATGGCTTTGTCTTTTTTCTATTGTTTTCGTATTTTTTTTGTTTTTTTGAAAGTGTGTTTATTTTTGTAGTTTTTAATCTATTGCTTTAAAAATTAAAACTGAGAATATCATAGACAAACAAGTGAACAATCGGGAAGTTTTACAAAAGATAAGAAGAAAACTGATATCTACACTCAGAAAGAGAGAAATGAAGTTGCTGGGACGCTTAAAAATGTGGGTTTGGACAAATTAACAGTTACAGGACATACTTAAAGTAGGAGAAACAAAAATATTATGTAACCTACTTAACCAATTTGAGAGAAATAGAATAGAAACACACAGAATGTCGAATACTAACGATCTCAAAGTGCAAGCTTACCTCAATTATGAAATGTAAAACAATCGAGTTATTTTCGCCGATGCTGATAATTGTCAAGTGTCTATCACTTAACTGGCAATATAACGTCAATAAATCCGGGCCTGCGATAGCTGAACACTTAATAAGTAATTGTAAATGCACCTCGACCAATACCAAAGAAGCTTACTGTTTTGTGTAAGGCCTATGCAGAAATCTATTCTAAATTGATGGAAACTTTGTATATAAAGTCCTACCCTTACATTTAGTTTAGACAGTTATTTGACTGACACACGGAGGCTTCTCGAAAACGTACCGGGAAAGAGGGATAAGCGGAATTTTCTATAATCTAACATGATATCTTGAGAGTATATAACTGTAATCTTAGCTTTCTGCAACCATTGCATTTTTTCACATGCTATTGTGGAAGGACAAATCGTGGCTGCTTCAATACGACAATGCACACCTGCTTCTCACAAAGCACGGAGCATCCGTCAGTTCCTGGCCAAAAGTAGGGGAGACAAAGCTCTTTAGCCTTTGTTAACGACCAGTCAAGGCGAAGGACAACACTAAAATCAAAACTTGAAGAGTTGTCGTTTGATGTAATCTACGTGCACAAGTTCTTTGTTTTCAGCTATTCAAAAAAGCAAGTACGGTCCTGCACAAGACATCACCTCTCTCAGTTCTCAACTCAGTATATATGCTTATGTGAAAACTATTTACTTCTGTCTGATCGCTTCGATAAGGTTAAACAATGTCAGTTGATCTTATAAATGAACTACAATTTGTTGTTAACTAGGGTAACAAATAGCTTGTTAATTTTAACGCCTTTAAAATGAGACTACTCTCATTCAATCGTCTTATAGAACATTTTAATTTTTTGGTCTTCCATTAACATGACTGACGCTGAACTCCAGGAGACTGATTCATTGTGCTTTTTTTTGGGCTAACGTTTCCCGCTGACATGAAATAGAATGATTAAATGGAATCAATTGTGAGGTCTGCTGCTAGAAAGTTTAGTTTACTATTTTGCGCTAAACAATTTTCTCGCCAGTATTTATCTTACTCATTTACAAGTCTACAATTCATCCGTGTATTGAATATTGCTATCATATCTGGCCGGGTGCTTCTACTATGTATTTAGAGATTCTTGATAAAATACGAAGAAGAATCTGCAGTTTTATCGATCCTGATCTAGTATTTCGTCTTTTGTCACTTTGTCATCGCTGTGGCATAGCTTCTGTGTGTCTTTTCTATTAATATTTTTATGGCAATTGTTCTATACTATTAATATTGTTCTTTTCTATTAATATTGTTATTGGTCAATATTTTTATGGTAATTGTTCTTTTTGGCATTTAGACTTTGGTAGTAAGGTCCGACCGTCGACCGTGTTACAGCTGTAAGGGCTAGATGTAACCCTAAGTTCTATGCTAACAGTTTCTTTTTTTTCTTTTTAATTTTTTTTTTTTTTTTTTTTTTTTTTTTTGCATTTTTCGCTTGTGGTACTCTCTTCCTGTTTCTTGTTTTCCAAATGAAGTTTGATATTCAAAAATTTAAATACAATGTTAATTCTTATCATCTCTCTTCTTAATTTCTCTTCTTTTTATTGTTTTTTTTTTCCTTAATAGTGCTATTCATTTTTCCTTATTGCTTAATCAATAAACCCTTTGCGTTTTAGTGGCTTTATTGCCTTGCTTGGTCTGAAATGCTGAAAAGGTCTAAACAAATCAAGGGTACATTTTCGTATTTAAGTATGCCTATTTACTATGGATGTTCGTTGTGGTGCAAGGGATATCGACTGGGAAAGACAAATCGAGGAGCCGAGTTCGAATTCTAGTTGAATTCATTGCATTCACTTAGGCACAGATACCTTTTGGAAAGGTATTAATCCGTCTTTTCTCTCCAGTTATGAGCTAAATAAAAGGACAGATTGGGTTCTATAGCAACCAGTCTACCGCAGAAAACAATGGCAACCTACTGCAGGATAATCTTCTGTCCAGTCAGTCATGTCTCTTTCGAGACATGATCGCCCAAAGCGTGTATCCCGTATGGCACTTAACTGACTGACTGTTCACTAGAGCGGCTAAAGTCCACTTGTGCTTTATACTGCAACTATGCTGAGCAGACCTTAGTTATAGTTTCTGGAAGAAAGTGCATTATTTGGTGTGTTCAACGGTTTGAACAAGCCATTACACACAAATCCTCGGTCATGATGACCTGTGAAAGCTTATATACTTAATTTTTAAATCTTGTTTTTTGTACAACGATTTTCCTTTAAGACTGATTTTTTTGGGGGTTTTGAACTGTCTTGATCAATTCATAGGTCTACCAGTAACTACATTAAATATTTGACAGTGAAAGTAGCATTGTACCATATCACTCAGAGCGTCAAAAACATTTATTCCCCAAATATCATATATAAATCTACATTGAATACTGCTTTGAATACTGCTGCCATATCTGGTCGGGTGCCCCTGCTATTCTCCTCGGGCTTCTCGATAAGGTTCAGAGGAGGGTCTGTAATGTGATAGATACCGACTTGGCAGACCGCCTGCAGTCTCTCTCCCACCGGCGCGACGTGGCTTACCTGTGTCTCTTCTATAAATACTTTCACGGCTTCAGCTCCGATGAACTTAGATCACTGGTGCCCCCTAAATGCGAATTTGCACGAGATACTAGATTAGCAACTAGATCCCACCCTTTTACAGAGAAACCGATAAAATGCAACCGCAACTTCTATTCCAAGTTTCTTTCCTCGCACTTCCCGACTGTGGAATTCCCTTCCACACGATTGCTTCCCTGACGGCTACAATCTCCAGGAGTTTAAATGTAAGGTCAATAGACACCTCCTAACACACTAACCTGCTCCCATTCTATCAAACACTCTTCCCATTTGCCCAACCCTCATCCTCGGTATCCTTACTCATCTGTCACCTTCCTCCTGACATTCCCTATGTCTAACCACTCCTTCTCTTTACCTTCCCCTATGTAGCCCCATGCGCAATAGTGGCAGTGGAATGCCTTGCTTGGGGTGAGATGATTAAAAAATATATATATATATATATATATATAAACTGAACTTCAAATTAAAGGCAGTTATTTTCATTGCTTAAATTTGTATATTTCTTTCTCATCATTTTTTGCTGTTTTATTTTTTGAAAAAGAATATCGTTGTTTCAAATCATAATATTCAAAAGATAATGACAATAAAAAAGAACAAATATGAAAGATTTTTTAAAAAGCGTCATTTCCACCGGAATCGTTGAAAAACTGCTTCACTAAATCATGGCTTTCTCTAAATATCGCCATTATTCCGATGTTTTATGCGTATAATTTATTGAGTTATAATTTGAAAGCCTTGGGCAAATATCAAAATGAATTGGTCACGCTGAGTGGAGGTAGTTGGAAAGAAGACAGGTTATTTGGGTGTATGTCTTATCTAATATACATTTGATATGTATTACTTGTTTAAAATACATTCTGGTGAGATACGTATGAGCAAACAAAGGAAACTCCGAAAGTAATGCTTTTATTAATTTCCACAGAAGCGACATCTGATACAGCGAAGAAGCAATTTCGGGTTTTTAATGTTAGTTGTACAGATCCGCTCAACGTTGTTATTTCACACGTATGACTGTTGCCACTACTGAAATGAACAACATATCATCTTCTAACTTCTTCACATGTACTGTTTGGTCTCCTTAAACATATTTAGTGTTTTACTGATTGTCATTTGACTATAAAATTCTATTGTTGGCCATTTTATAAAAATCTATTACCGATCATTTTGTTATAAAAATGCATTGTTTACCATTTCATAGAAATATATTACTAATCATTTTATCATAAAAATATATTGATCATTTTGGTTTGGCGGTTCTCTGTTTTGCAAAAAATAACATTAACTAGATGTCTTACATTACACTTGTCTGGCCATTCATCTATTTCTAGACATCTACAACAACGTTCCTGTCTACATTCACAATACAAAAAATAATGATCGATAACACAACTATCTTACACCAAGAAAACAACAAAAGCAAACGACAGCTTCTCGAGGCAATATACATTAAAAAACTTAAGCCGTCAATTAATAGAATCAGCTATAAATACTGTTACAATGTTCTAAAATGTTTGTAAAAAGAACAGTTTTTCATGCTTTAACACGTGCATGACCATGACAGTACAGCATAAAAAGTTTTCTATTTTGGACAATTTTTGCGTTCTAATGAACGCTAGCAATTTGTCAATTTGAGTAGGAAAAAATTACAGTAATTTTTAGAAACACAGTTTTGCGGTTATTTTTTGTTACCATAACTCATACTCCTGAAGATGATCTCGGAAAGAGATTGAAAGAAGTTGGGCATATATATATATATATATGTGTGTGTGTGTGTGTGTGTGTGTGTGTGTGTGTGTGTGTGTACACTTGTTGATTTAATATAGTCCTTAAGTTAAACTTTTTTCATCTTTATTTTTATATTTATTATATTTTTTATAGTTTATTTTATTCTATGTTTTATTAAATTTTATTAATTTTTATTAATTTTCTATTAATTTTTATTGTTTTTAATTTAAATCTAGTTTTATATTTAAATTTAAATTATATGTCAATGGTTTCCCCAAAACAATTTTTTTCTATAAACTTCATCCTATTTATTTAAACCAAAAACCGCTATGATTTATTTATCAACACGTTTGTTAACGTTTATATGGAGATGATTTTTTCTTTTTTCTTTCCTTTCTTTTCTTTTCTTAGATTACTTCCCTGTCAACCACCCCTTCCCACTTTTTACTTTCACCCGTTTATTTCTTTCTTTTCCCCTTTCCATTTCTTAGAACCAGACAAGGCTAAATTTCCACTTTCAACTCTCGACTCAGTTTAAAAGTAAGGGTTTTCAAAAATCTAATTTCTTATTAATCCCACCTCTTTAATTTTTTTTCCGTGACGTATAATTTTTAAAACTTCCGCCGGTGTAATATCTCGGTTTATTTTAGAATAAAGAAGTTGCTGATGATACGTGAAATTCCTCTTAGGAATTTCATGTAGAAATGGCCATACAACAGATTTGAACATCGGAATTTATTTTATTTTATAATTGGCTCTGTAATTTAAATCTAAATCTAAATTACATTGAGCCCTCCACCTTGATCAGTTTTAGTATTAATGTCATTAATATTCATTAGGATCGTGTCTTTGGGATTTACCTACCTGCTTTTCTTCTTGGATTAAAGTTATATATATATATATAATATCAAGCAGGTTTTTTGTCATAAAGTGCTCGATATCGAGATAGAGATAGAGCGTTAATAGGATTAATCTGGAGAAATGTTTCACTTAACTAAGCAGAATCATGCCGACTTCAAAGTTTAAGTGTAAGAGCCACTATGATGTCCTCATTCTCGTGTCTTTTAATCTTTCTGGAACGGCACGCGGAAGCAGATGAAAAATAGCCTTGAGGAGTGAAGACACCATAACGGTGCCATAATTAAACTACGAAGTCGGCATGATTCAGCTCAGTTAAGTAAATAATTTCTCCTGATTAATCCTATTAACGCTCTATCTCTATCTCGATATCGAGCACTTTATGACAAAAAACCTGCTTGTCAAAACAGGCTTTTTTATCAGTAAACCATTGAAAAACAAGAATCTTGGTATTAAGCATCATCTATATATAATCTTTCACACACACACACACATATATATATCATCCGCAGACAGACCTGTTTAGCTGTATTACAGTTTATTGGTACAGCTAGACACCCGATTGCTTCTCACCAGGATTGAAACCTGACCGAATTGACATTAGTCAGTGATTATGACCTTTATGCTATGGACGCACCCTAGAGGAAGGTGGCTTTTGGCGTGTTATATACACAGCGTAAACACACCCCAGTAGCTGAGAGCTTTCAAATTCATTACTGAATGAGCGATGCGTAAATGCGTGAGTAGTTACTGTTTTTAAGGTCTACCATACCTCCATAGTGCTCAAGCTCAATCGGCCTGCGAGAGCGTAAATAGTATATATATACGATAATAACTTAAATCCTCTCATCAGATCCGATAACCAAAAAGTTTATATATATATATATATATATATATATATATATATATATATATAATCAGCATGCAGTGTGGATATAGAAGAATCCAAAGCTCTAAATATATATGTATATAAATACATATACAGCAAATATAAGAAAAATTAAGGCAGACACGTTACTTCATGGTAAATTTCAGGCGAACCATCATCAGCTTCCGTCTTTATTTTACAAAGGATTTTACACAAATCGTGTAAATCGACAATGAAGGAATGAGATCAAAACTTGTTTCGTGTAGAAATCGTACTCTTATCAGAATATTCAACACCAGGACACTGAATCCACCATCTCGTCTTAACGAACTTGTAAAAAATGCAAAAGATTAGAACATCGATATCATTGCCATTCAAGAACATCATATCTTTCATACTGACACTGATATTGAATAGCAAAAAATTGAAGACTATCATCTAGTTACAGCTTCTTGTATGAAAAATTCTTCCAACTCGTCCGTAGGGGGTGTAGGCCTCCTGCTTTCAACAAAAGTCATGGAGAATTTATCAGATATCAAAAAGATATGACCAAGAGTCATCATTGCCGATTTCAAGGGTAATCCTAAAACAACAATCATATCTTGCTACAGTCCTCACAACGATAGTAGCGATGAAGAAATCAATCAGTTTTACAACACTATACGCTCTACTCTCGAAAATGTTCCAGCTCACAATTTTCTTCTAGTACTAGGCGACTTCAATGCCAAGCTGGGACCGGATGCTGCTAAATTCAACTTTCATATAGAAACCAACCGTAACGGTTGACTTAATGAAGGAATTTAATCTCCATCCGTCTAACATTAGGTTTATGAAGTCCAACCATCAGCTGTGGACCTTTAAGTATCCAAATGGCAGCAGAACCCAACTGGACTCCATACTGGTCCGTAAGAAGTGGCAGAACTGTATCAGGGATTGTCGGGCATACTCATCTTTTTCTTCTGTGGGGTCTGATCATCGTATTGTCTCTGCCACAGCTAAATTGAGTTTGAGAATTTCGAAAAAACCAACTGCGGATCCCATGAAAGCTATTGACTGGAAAGCGGTCTCCCGTGATAGAAATATGTCTTCTCAGTATGCGGTGAGTGTATTTAACCGATTCCAAGAATTCTCATTATGATGCAGAAAAACTTCAGTTAGATTCAAGTAACATAGACTTGATCTATGGAAACTTGATTAAAGCTAATGAGGAATTGGCTCTATCTACACTTCTCAAAAAACCAAAATTACGAAAAAACCCAGTTAGTTCTGACACCAGTGTCTCAGAAGCTCCAGAAAATGTCAAGAAAATCTCGTATATCTATCACTGTCATCCTTCTCGAATAAATAAGGACAAGTTAACAGCTGCTAAAAAATCCCTCGACCATGCATATCTTGAGACAGAAGTAGCTTTTGTAAATGAGAAAATAAATGACATTTCCCATCTTCATATCAACCAACAACACACTGCAGCTTGAAAAACTATAAATTAACTAGCGGGGAAGGGATTAAAATCTCTACCAATATTCAAAGGTGGAAGCCGTGAGTAACGTCTTGGTAACTGGCTTTCTCACTTTAAAAACCTCCTTGGTAATCCTGCAAACCTACCAGAAGACAAATCCCTTCCAAAAGTTCAAATTAGTAATGCTTTGAACATACCAACAGGAGAGTACACCATTGCAAATTTAGGTTTTGTTTTAAAAAGGACAATGAACAAAGCTCTTGGTCCGGACAAGATTCCAGCTATCTTGTGGAAAGGCCATATTTTTCACCAATTACTTCTTGACCTATGTAACTATGCAAAGGTTAGCCATGTTTCCCCAACCATCTGACTACGTTCACAAATCATTCCCACTCTCAAAAAAGGTGATTTGACACTGCCAACCAACTATCGCAGTATTTCGCTGCTGCCTATAGTTGTGAAAATTTATAGAAAGATACTTCTATATCGTGTTCGCTCAAAAATAGAGCCCATTCCACGCAAAAACCAAAATGGTTTCCGCCCAGGTCGTTCCACTCTTGGACAAATTCTCACTCTGCGTAGAATAATTGAGGAAATCACATTCTGCAATAATACTGCAGCTCTTATCTTTGTAGACTTTGGTAAAGCTTTCGACTCAGTCAACCGCGAGACTATGTTCGAAATTCTTTGATTTTATGGCATACCAGTAGAAATCATTGAAGCCATTAAAGTATTGTATACAAACACACAAGCCACAGTCCTGACTCCAGATGGTGAAACAGAGTTTTTTGATATTCTAGCTGGTATTCTCCAAGGCGATACACTTGCATCTTTCCTTTTCATCATTGTAATAGACTACATCATGCGTATCTCTGTGGATACAATAGAAGAAAATGGACTCATGTATCAGCCTATAAGATTTTCACGTTATCCTGCACTTTATATTACCGATTCTGATTTTGCTAATGACATTGCGCTGTTGTCAGACAACCTCCTTAGTGCTCAGGCACTCCTATCTTCTCTTGAATCAGCAGCAAACTGTTCTGGGTTTCACCTGAATGAAACAAAAACTGAGTGTATGCCAATTAACATTCGCAGCAATCATGAAATTAAAGCTCTCTCGAATAACATCCTTAAACGCGTTGAAAACTACAAATATCTAGGAACACATATCAAGATTTCTGAAAAAGTCTTCAATATCAGAAAAGGCATAGCATGGACTGCTTGTAACAAAATGGATAAGATCTGGAAATCCAATCTTGATTGTAAGATCAAAATCCAAGTTTTTGCGCACTTATTGAACCAATCTTACTCTATGGATCTGAAACTTGGACTCTTTCAGCAAAACAACAGCGCCGTTTAGATGGATGTTATACTCGTCTTCTCAGAAGAGTATTCGATCTTTCATGGCGAAACCACCCAACTCTAGAAATGATATATAGAGACCTACCAAGAGTATCAACCTTAGTTCAAAAGAGACGTGTCCAGTTTGCTGGGCATTGTGCACGTGCCACAGATGAACTTATTTCATCGTTTGTATTATGGAGGTACCCATCATCTCACAATCGATCTCGTAAGTTAACCTTTTCAGACAGGATACATAGAGATGCATCTATCGCCAAGGAAGACTTTACAGGAGCTATGACAAATAGGGAGTACTGGAAGGGTGTAGTGAGTTCTATCTCAGCCGAGGCCGCAGGATGATGATGATGTATACCGTATTGTGCTAAAATTACTTTTACAATGATTGGTGATATCATTATGCATGAGCCTGGTCTGAAGTTTATAGTCAACTATTATTAGTTCCACGGACTCTCAATGCCAAAGCGACTCCGTATCCCATACTGATCAGACTGGCAGACTTAGTTGAAATTCTAGTCAGATGTGTTACAGTGAACTTCCAGTGATTTTTTTTTCGAGATTTCCAAATGTTTCACCGATGTACACCACTGAACATTTTATACAATCTATATCTTGCATTCACTTATGCATTTATACTTTAAGAATGGTATTAATCTGTCGCTTCTCCTTCCAACTATGGGTTAAATAACAGCACAGATTGGGTTCTGTAACCTTCGTTGGCAACCCGTCTACCACAGAAAATAATGGCAACCTACTGCGGAAAATCTTCTGTCTAGTTAATCACGTCTCTTGCAAGACATGATCGCCCAAGCGTGTATGAAGTATGGCACTTAACTGATATTCAAAAGGTATATTTATTGGTTCAGTTTACACATGAGTCTACTAGCATCCACTGAAACGGCGGGTACATTTTGTGGGGTCTTACCCATCTACAGCGGATGCAGTCGATTTTAGGTCAAGGAATTCTTTAGTATATCCGTTGTGTGTTTAATAAAAATCACGACTGAATTAAGTGCATTGACAAAGAAGGCGATTATATTGATGAATATTTGTTGTGCTAAATACATTCAATTCATCAAGCGATATGTAGGTACATTTATTATGTATATGAACGTATACAAATATATGTGCACTTACACTTGCACGAATATGTCTAAACAAATTAAATTTTATATGCGAACATATGTAGATGTGAGTGTACGCATGCGCGGATGATTCCAGGGTACCTGACCTGGTTGCTGTCTTACTTATAGATGGTTACAAGGAAAGGCGTGGGAGTACATTTCTTTGCAATTACGTGGCTGATAAAAAAGAAAGAAAAAGCGAACGAAACGCTAGAATGAAAAAAAGAAAGGAAGAAGGAATGAAAAGTGAGGTCGAAATCTATATATATAAAAGGCAAGATGTGTCTGTCTGTCTGTCTGTCTGTCTGTCTGTCTGTCTGTCCTTTATACAAATCCACAATTTTTATCCGATTCTCACCAAACTTCACACAAATATTTTTTAGGCTTCCGGTCAGGTCATGGGCTACATATTTTTTCTGTTTCCCTCCCCGCTTGATATCGGAAATCGATAACCCGATATCCAATTAGGTCTGATCAAAATCAGGATTCCAGCCCTTTTATCGTGGTTCTTGCTGTAGGATTTACTGTGACTTGGTAAAATTATAGCTTTTAATCTAAAACATTAGTAGATCTTCTCAGACAACTCATTTTCTTCGATATCGGAAATCGATACACCTGATATTCTATCGAATCTGATCAAAAACCGATATTCAGCTATCAATGTGGCTCACTTTCTCCAATTTCACTCCCGATGGGTACGATAAGTTTTCATGGACTTACTTAGGTTAGTTTATCCTTGGATGACTTATTTGACTTCGATATTGGAAATCGATACCCCGATATCCTTTCGGGTTTGATCAAAATCAGGTTTTCAGCTCTTTTATTTTGATTTTTGCTTCGGCTGCTTCGGGTCTTGCTCTAAGTAGGTATAATTGCAGTTCTTAGTCTCAGTCATTGTACTATTTACTCAGAGGACTTATTTAGCCTTCAAAATTCAGTTTGCGACGGAAAAATTTATTTGACATCGATACCGGAAATCAAAATTTGACATCCATTCATTTTTCTTTCAATCTACGGTTTCGCATTGACTGGAAACAACTATTGCTTTTTAGTCTTTCGTGCCAACGTCCAAAGAGTTTGAGCTCCAGGATCATGGATTAGTTTTAAAGCTTTCATTACACCCGAGCAACATCGGGCTATACTGCTAGTAGTTAATAAAAAGGCGGTGGGATAAAAAGAAAGGCAATAATTTCCAAAAATCTTTGCTGTTGATCTACCTGTTTTGGATGTTACGCCTTTCAACCTAGGACCGGGATGTAGTAAATGCTGTAAAGATTAATAAGACTCGAGACGAAGTGCTTAAAACTATTACTTATTTACCTTCGGACATCATAGTAGACTGAGTACATTCGGCTTTGTGGAATTTCTTCGAAATTTGATGTGAGAAACTCATTTTCTTTTCCCTCTTAGATGATGTGCTCATATAACGTCCTGTCATCTGGTTGTTCCACATGTGTACATTCTAAGCGCAGCTGGGATGACCACTTGTTTACATATCGGGAGCAGCCACTGACTATCTATGTGATGCGAATCTATAACAGGTGTCAACTTGGTCATTTTCAGGTCAACGCTCAGATTCACCTGGTTTCTCTAATGTTCTAGCGTGACACTGAACGCACGGTCTATTTTGATATATCTTAGATATCACCACAGATCAACTTCTCTGGTCTAAGTTGCATACTGAAGTAATATGTATTCAATGTTCATCACTTATGAGTGAAAAAAGTTACATGATACTATTTAGTGGGAAGTAATTTTAAAAAGTAGAAGAAGGGGAATGGGGTGGGAAATAAGTGAAGGAGAGAAAGTAGGGTGTAGGAAAGCCGGAGATAAAAGAAAAGAAAACTAAGTGAAAGAAAATAATGTATATATACAAGGTGAGTCAATAGTAGCGCATCATAGTGGTTAATGGGTAGGTCAAACAGGCCTTGTTGAGTAAATTGTTAATTTGTTTATTTTTTGCTTGGATTAAATTATTCTTTAGTATTATTTATTCATTCTTTTCAGTTTTCGATTTTTAAATAACAGAGTAAAAATTTGTTTTCATGTCTGCATTTTGAGATGAGTTCCGATCGTTTATTTAGTAATTTGTTTTGCTTTGGGAAAGTAATAATAGCTATTTTTCCCTCCAAACAAAATCTGCATGTTTTGGATTGATTATTGTAGGCTGATGTTTTTTCCTGTATTTTCCATGACATTTTTGGTGTGATTTGTGTTTTGTTTCTAATTTCCCAGATATACTTTGAAAGCATTGGGCTGTTTGCGTATTTAGTATTTGTGAAGGATGTTTTATATGCATAGTTTCTTTGTTTCCAGGGTCTTTCTGTTACTCTTATGTATATTTTTCCTCATTATCTGATTTTACCATTGCTTGGCATATTACGTTGTTTTGTAAACAATTACCATTTAATGGACAGTCATTCCTTATTCTGCAGTTACACTTGGGTTTAATTTGTTCGGATTTTTTGTTCATAGTTTTTCAGTTGTGCTTTTTTTTATTATTTGTGCCATGTTCTTAGTGCAACTGTAGCTGATTTTCACCGTATTTTTGTTGGATATTTTGTGGAGGGGGATTGATTCTGAGAAGTGTTATGTAAGAGTTTGAAGAATATTTTATGTTTGTTTTTACATTTTTACTATACGTGTTGACTTCAATGTTCACTTCTATATTTACATACGCTCTATCTCTGATACTGAGCACTTTACCCTATAATTCTATAAATATAGCACGTTTATCCTCTATCCTATAGCACACCTTAAAACTACATTTCTTCATATATATATATATATATATATATATATATATATATATATATATGGGAGAAAATGAATAGATGGAGATCAATCAAAACATACACAGACATGCTGGTTTGATATCAGGAGACGATGAGTGATATTCGGCATATATAAAAAGATATATGTGTCGAAATATATGAAAAGGGGTATATGGGTGTATCATCAGTGGTAGTACCTTTGCAGCGAAGCGGTCGAACCTGATTCACTCAGGTGAATTGGAATGCGGAACTGGTCTCCGGCCTCCATCCAACTCTCACACATGCCCCAAGAAGTCGCATGGGCACAGCGACGACCACAACTTTCAACGGCATCGATCTGCAAGTTAAACTGTGTGAAGGTAGTCGGAACTTCTGTGAAGAGGGACAGGGTAACTTCGAAATTCCCGACGCAAAAGGAACCGGTGAGCTGTTTTGCCTTGAATGAACCCAGGAACTACAATTACAAGATAAATAGGGTGGTGGTTACGTGCTATACGTGGTTAAGTCCCATACGTGATACACGCTTGGGTGATCATATCTCGAAAGTGACATGTATGACGGGCAGGAGATTTTCTCGCAGTAGGTTGCCGTTACTTTTTGCGGCAGACTGGCTGCAAAGCAAGACTATAGAATCCAATCTGTCCTGTTATTTGATGTAGCGACACAAGCTTGCTAAACGTCAAACAAAATCGAAGTGTCATTAATGATTCTTTAAGCGTAGCTTATATGTGGCCCAAGGCCGAAAATTTAGAGCACCCAGAGAGGATCGAAATCCGTTATTAGTCGTAATTAAGCTTGTTTACCATTACACTACATACTCCAAGAGAGGCTTGGGTAAATAGAAAGTAACATACTTACCTAGTCTATGTAAATGGGTAGCAGAAAAGAGTCCACAAATACAAAAAAGGGTTTCAAAATTAGGTTTATTTTGTTTTGCGGCAAACCTACCCGAATAAGTTATTTAATGCCGACAGAATTTTGCAATAGATTCGTATAAATAGAATATGTATTGTTTGTAAGAAATCAGTTTAGTGGATTAGGTTTCATTGACGTATGTTTGTAAAGAGGATTTTATCGAGAGTCAGATGCATTGCTGGTAATATTTTTGCCTCAAAAATGTGTTGCTACCAATTTAACTATAAAAGCTTAATTTTATAGTTTCATAGTGCTTCCACCCCAGTCTGGGGCCAACCATTTGCCCACAACTGGGAGCAAAACAGGTGCTACCACCCCGGGTCAGGGTGGAACAGGGAACAATAGCAATTAGCAATTAACAGGTGGTTCCACGCTTCTCATAAAAACCTAATTATAGGCCTTGCTCTCGGTTGCAGTTTATCGTCAAAATAAGGATGCAAAAGAAAAAACAGGTAAGAGAGGATGATGTGGGGAGCCTTCATTGTACATGTCCTAAAAAAACATGTCATATGGAAGAAAAAGCAAACGTAGATTAAAAAGATGACAGCACCATAAAACTAATTATTTCCTTATTCTATTTCACTTTTGAAACTAATCCCTGTCTACATAACAACATTATAGACGGTGAACAAACATCGGAAAGGATACGGGAGATAATAAGAAAATACAGGATGAGAGACGAGTAGAGATATGAGATAATAAATAAACTTAGATCTAGATCTAGCGAGACAAGATGTAAACTAAATTTTAGATGTAAAATAAATTTTGCGCCTAATGTTTAAGGAAAGCAAAAAAAAAAGAAAGAAAGAAAGAAAGAAAACAAAACTGAATGTTTGCGTCGAATCAAAGAAAAAAACGATTTTGAATCACGTAAATATATTAATAGGGAATGAAGATATTGAATAAGCTTCACTTATGGCAGAATTAAGCATCAAACTCTTTATTTGATTCACCATAAATGCATTCTAGATAGGGGGAATATCTGAGATTTTACAAGTACACGTTCATTATGTTAGAGAGAAGGTGTTATTGTACTACTGATCTTCCTTGATAGATTAATTGCTCAAGATCTGCCTCGGCGCTAACTGCCGTTGTTTACGCCGGAGATGAAATCACTGCCTTTTGAACCACTCAGCCTAGATAGGTACATAAAGAGTTACTATAGATAGATAGATAGATAGATAGATAGATAGATAGATAGATATTAACAGAATTAGATAGATAGATAGATAGATAGATAGATAGATAGATAGATAGATAGATAATAGAGATTAGATAGATAGATAGATAGATAGATAGATAGATAGATAGATAGATATTAACAGAATTAGATAGATAGATAGATAGATATTAACAGAATTAGATAGATAGATAGATAGATAGATAGATAGATAGATAGATAGATATTAACAGAATTAGATAGATAGATAGATAGATAGATAGATAGATAGATAGATAGATAGATAGATATTAAAATACTTAGCTTGATCATTCGAAATGGAATGAGAGAAAGAAAAACTAAAACGAATATCTAGTTCTTAGTAAAAATAAAATGTTTCGATTTTATTCGCATAAACACGAAAGATCAAAGAGATTAGGAAACTGGAGATATTACGGAGAAAATGCGTGACGTTTTTTCTGAAAGAATACAAATCGAAAACACGACAGAAGGATAAAGGAAAAGATAATCGTGATGGCTTATAAGAATGAGAAATAGTAAAGATGTCTGTGGTTTGGAAGAAGAGGAAGAGGAGGAGGAGAAGAACAAGAAGAAGAAGGAGGAAAACCAGAAGAAGAAGGAGGAGGAGGATAACGATTATTATTATTTTATCGCGCTCGGGGCTTGTGTAGAATTATGAGATCCAAATGAGAAATATGAAGGAGAAAAATCGTGACTTTATTGAGAGAGAAAAGTAGGTTTTCGTGAAAACATGGCAGTAAACGAGACAAAAGAGGAAAGAGAGGTAGAAAGAGAGAGAGGAACAGAAAGAAAAAAAATTAAGATAATATCTGCGAGAGGCGTGATTCAGTTTTGCATAGAATTTGTTCTCCATTTTAAATTACGAAATACGATTAAGTTTTGGTTTGTTTTTTTTTTGTTTTTTTTTTGTTTTTTTGTTTTTAGTTCTTGCATTATTTTTGCCGTACATTTTACTTTTTGAATTTTATAATTTATTTATTCCTTCAACAATTCCATTCACTTATTTCCATTTTCTTGCATTTTTTTCATTTTATTTTTCCTCAATTTTCTCGTTTTTCCTTTTATTTTATTTTGCTATTTTTTCTCTCAATTTCTTCCTTTTTCTGTTCATTTCCATCTGTCTTCTCCTTTATTTCTCTTTCTTCTCTCTCTCTCTCTCTCTCTCTCTCTCTCTCTCTCTCTCTCTCTCTTCATTACTTTCTTACCTTCTTTATTTCCCTTCATTTTTATCTTTCTTTTACTTCTTTATCTTCTCTTCTTCCCGCTTTTCTTGTTCACGCTTACTTCTTTTCTTTTTTTTTTCATTCTTTCTTATTAAAGGGAAGAATCGCTCTTTCTTTTCTTTTCATTTATATTCACTCTTTCTTTTTCTTTGGATTTTCTTACCAAATATTCTTTTCGACTTTTTTTTCTTTCTTTTTTTTTTATATCCATTTTCGGTCCCTTTTCCCTTCCCTTTTTACTTATTTCCCTTCCTCTCTCTTTCTAGCTCGTTCATTCTCTCTACTCTCTCTTTCTCCGATTTATTTTTTCTTTCTTTCTTCCTTCTCTCTGTCTGTCTCTCTTCGTTATAGTATTCTCTCTATATTTCTCTTTCTTTTCTTCCACTTTCACTTGTTTATTTTCTCTCTCTCTCTCGTTCATTTTGTCTACCCTCTCTCATTCCTCTATTTTCCTTTTCCTTTTCCTCTTTATCTCCCCCCCCCACCCCCCCCCTCTCTCTCTCTCTCTCTCTCTCTCTCTCCTCGTTATCGTAGCCTCTCTGAATTTTCTTTTTCTTTGTGCGACTGGTGCAAGATCAAGGTCATCTACACCGGCAAAAGATGGGTGTAAATCTATAAATTACTTCTATAATTAGTTTTAAAGCGAAAAACAAGCGTCGGAAAGATGTGTGCGGAGAGAGCGAGCCATAACAGAGAAGGAAGGGCAAAAAAGAAAAAGGATTGCTGTATTCAGGAGGCGAATGGGTAAGGCAAAGGAGGTTTTCTAATTAATAATGAAGGAACAAGTTAAGACTCGGCGTCGCTTGGGCAACTGACGTGTGTCACGTGCTTGCGACTTCCGAACCAGATTGATTACAACGCCTACTGGTGACGAAAGTTAAATACAGCTCTTTCTTTGGCAAATTCAATTCCGATCTACAAACCAAAAATAAATAAATATTATCACTAACAAAAAAACACAAAGGTTTTCGTGTATATATATTTTTTAAATCGACGTGGAATGCAGAAATTCGTGTTTAACATTCTTGCTTATTTTTTTCTTCTTCCTCTTCTAAAGCAAAAATCAAATTTAAAATCAGTTTAGCTAAATCTGATACAAGGCTAAAAATGTGGAGTACTGGTTGTGGACCAAACTCACTACTGGAGAAATGCTCTGAAAGACGAGTTTACTCGTCATTAGTTAACGGTAGGCGCTGAAACAAATTCAAATATATTCGTTAGGGGTAACAACATCAAAACTAACAACAAATATTATAGAAATTCCTCATATTTCGTCAACTCACGAGTACAGTAAGCTTTGGGGTCGGTAGGGCAGCACGTGTAGTGCAGATAGAACGGTTAGTTGTGTGTCTTCAGCAAGATAACCTGACGAAATCCATTCTTCTTGTGGCTGATTTTGAATCCAGACTGTAGACTGGTTGTCACATCGAAGTAAGAAAAAACCAGTCTGCCCTTTGTTTAGTAAATTTAGAACTAATATTATTACTATTATTAATATTATTAATATTATTATTATTATTAATATTATTATTAATATTATTAATATTATTAGTATTAATAAGAGTGAATGAAATAAATTGAATAATTTTAGCGATGCTCATATTTATTGGCGCAGCAAACATAGCGCCAAGAGATCGATAAAAAGTAGCTTTATAAGTTAGATATCATCTTCTGCTCAGCATCTACGTTTCAGGAGCTCATTGTCATTTGCCTGTTTTAGGTAAGGTAAACGAGATGTCCAGTGGATATCGGCTCGGAACGAGAAACCGGGGAGCCGAGTTCGAATTCTAGTTGAATCCATTGTATTCACTTACGCGCAAATACCCAGTTATGGGTTAAATAACAGGACATATTGGGTTCTATAGCCTTGGTCGGCAACCAGTCTACCGCAGAAAACAATGGCAACCTACTGCGGGATAATCTTCTGCCCAGTCAGTCATGTCTCGAAAGAGACATGATCGCCCAAACGTGTATCACGTATGGCACTTAACTGACTGACTGAATATAATAATTGAAATAATGATTAAGGCTTCTACTGGTCATAAAGTGGGGGATCGGTTTTCTATTGTTATGAAGTAATAAACTGATCCCCCGCTAATTATTAATTACTAATATAATACATCTCTTTTTTCTCTAGCCATGAGTCAAATAACAGGACAGATTGGGTTCTATAGTCTTGGTCGGCAACCAGTCTACCGCAGAAAGCAATGGCAACCTACTGCGGGATAATCTTCTGCCCAGTCAGTCATGTCTCAAAAGAGACATGATCGCCCAAACGTGTATCACGTATGGCACTTAACTGACTGAAACGAGACGTCAGTTCGAATAACAATAATAAAAAGATTCAAATAATAAAAAGATACGAAGTATAATGAAAATATGCAAATAATAATAAAAGTATCTGGAAAATAATAAAAAGTGCGCAAATAATAATAAAAAGACACAGGAAATAATAAAAATATGCAAGCAATTATAAAAATACTGACTAATAAAAAGATAAAAATAATAATTTCATAGTGAATAGTGAATAATGAAAAGATGTGAATAATAATAAAACAGAAAATAATGAAAAACATTAAATTGCAATAAAGACATAGAGAATAATGTTAAGATGCATATCATAAAACGACACGGAGAATTGAAACAAAAATCACGAGAAATAATAA
This sequence comes from Ascarosepion bandense, assembly GCA_037127315.1. Taxonomy (NCBI): domain Eukaryota; kingdom Metazoa; phylum Mollusca; class Cephalopoda; order Sepiida; family Sepiidae; genus Ascarosepion; species Ascarosepion bandense. Next base: position 6,073,235 of record JBBBDQ010001337.1, read on the forward strand.
AAAAGATGCAAATAATAATAAAAGGTACTGATCCAAAATAATGATATAGTATATTTTTTTAATTTTAAAAGTATACTAACATTATAGCCCGGCGTTGCTCGGGTGTAATGAAAGCTTTCAAACTAATCCATGGTCCTGGAGCTCAGACTCTTTGGACGTTGGCACGAAAGACTAAAAAGCAATAGTTGTTTCCAGTTAAAGCGAAACCGTAGACTGAAAGAAACATGAATGGATGTAAGTCAAATTTTGATTTCCTGGTATCGATATCAAATAAGCTTTTTTCGTCGTAAACTGGATTTTGAAGGCTAAATAAGTCCTCTGAGTAAATGGTATCATGGTTGAGACTAAGAACTACAATTATACCTATTTAGAGCCAAACCCGAAGCAAAAACTAAAATAAAAGGGCTGAAAAAAAATACAGACATACAGGCAGATAAACAGACACACACACAAACACCTTGACTTTTATATATATATATATATATATATATATATATATTATCGATTTTCTGCACTATTGTAAGAATTGTAACCTTGAAACTTCTGAAAATCGTTTCTTATGTCTTTGTCTATGATTGTATCAAATTTGATTAAAATCGGACCACTCCTTCTATAGCACGATTATTTTATTATCGATTTTCGATATTTATCGGGGGTACTTCGACACAAAACCTAGCTAAGAACACTCGCAGACGCTTATAGTACAACTGTGTAAATTTTCAAGAAAATCGGTTCAGCTGTTTCGGAGTCTGTTGGTAACGGACACACACACACAGACACACACACACAAACAACGTTCCATTTATAAATAAGTTTAGATATTATATTTTTATCATGAATTTTAACTGATTCTTATCATCTTTTTTTAACGATATTCATAACTGTAAGCTTTTTTTCACAGCATTGCAGACTTCGTAAAGATTTACACAGTTGTACTATAAGCGTCTGCGAGTGTTCTTAGCTAGGTTTTGTGTCGAAGTACCCCCGATAAACATCGAAAATCGATAATAAAAAAAATCGTGCTATAGAAGGAGTGGTCCGATTAGTCACAGCTTACAATTATATAGTCACAAAAAATAGAACTGATCGTCTACAGCTGAATGTTTTGGGATGCATAATGAGAAAAGAAAGCTTGGAAACTTTGGTACTCATAGAGTATTTTGAAAGCGAGGATAACAAAAAGAAACAGTGTATAACCTAGCTAACTAACTTGTGTAAATGAATGGCAAATCAGAGACTGGAAGGGTTTTTTAGGATGTTTTTACTAATACAAGTCCCATGAGCCATTCAATGAAAAGGGTTACTGTTCGAGGAAGCATCATCTCGGGAGTATGTTCTGCAAAGTAGTAGTTCTTGGTTATTTGCTTCTTACCACTGTAATACGAAGGGAATGAGATTAATTCGACTGTGTATACGAGGCAAACATTGCTTAATACTACAAAAGATAGGAAGTTGTGGAGAAGTATGATCCACTAATTTCTGAAAGAACACGACGCATAAAAGAATACGTCTTAATTACATCACATACAGTAAGTAGCTCGTAACTTTGTGCAAAATAACGCAGTATTTAATGAATAAATAAAAACCGACACAAAGTTTTAAAAATCTCTTAAGATGTTTGTTTTTGTTTTTTATAATAAAAAGACAAGTAAAACTATAATAACATCTAGTTTTTTTGATTTTTATTTATTTATTTTTTTCTGGAATCAGAAATCACATTCCCTTTTGTCTCTAATATTAATCGAATCGGTCCAAAGATCAAATCTGACGCCTTAGAGAGTTCAGTTTAAAGTGCTCACAAGTACAGTTTAATACTAAATCGTTTAAATCGAAGAATGAACATGTTTAAGCTTTAGCATCTATCGAACAGGGAATAACGAAACATTTTCAAATCTATGTACGGAGATGTAAATAGAGCGCGCTACATAGTTTTGCTTACATAAAGTTATTTTTAAAATTTTGCGAAATAAAAGAATGGATCGCATTAAACAGGAAATAAAAACCTTTTGAAAAGAAAGAAAAAAGAGCATGAAATAAAATTAAAAAATGTTGAGAAGGAAAGAAAGAAGAGCACATATTTTGAAAAGAAATGAAAGAAATTTGGTAAACAAAAAGAGAAAGTGCTTAAAAATAGTAAAAAAAAAGACATTTTGAAAGAAAGAAAGAAAGAAAGAAAGAAAAAAAGAAAGAAAGAAAGAAGGCATAAAATAAAATAAAAAATTGTTGAGAAGGAAAGAAAGAAAAACATATTTTTAAAAAGAAATGAAAGAAATTTGGTAAACAAAAAGAGAAATTGCGTAAAAATAGTAAAAAAAAAGACATTTTGAAAGAAAGAAAGAAAGAAAGAAAGAAAGAAAGAAATACAATTTGAAAGAAAGAAAAAATATTTTGGTAAAGAAAGGTATAAAACACAAAAAAAGCAAAACATTTTGTAAAAAATGAAAGAAAGAAAAATACATATTTCCAAAAGAAAAAAGAAAATTTGGTAAAGTAAGGCATAAAACCCGAGAAAGAAAAACATTTTTTAAAGAAAGAAAAAAAGAAAACTATATTTTGAAAATAAAAAACGAAAGAAATTTGGTAAAGAAGATAGAAATATAAAATAGTTAAGAAAGAAATACTGAAAGAAAGAAATAAAGAAACAAAGAAAGAAAGAAAGAGAAGTCTTTTTTTTAAAGAAAGAAACAAAGAAACAAACAAAAAGAAAGAATGAAAGAAAGAAAGCAAAAAAGAAAGAAGAAAAAAAAAACAATGCAAAAAAAATTAAAGAGTGGGGAAATGACATGATATAAGAGAAGGAAACCTGTTTCTCAGCAGCCAAAAAAAAAAAAAAAAAGGAGAAGAAAGAGAGCAAAAGAAAAACGAGGCGATCACATTGTAAATGAGAGAGCGAAAGAATAAAAGTAGGGTCATGAGGGAAAATGGGGAGACGTTCAGTGAACCTTTATCGAATATTTTGTCAGCTTCTCTACTCGTCATTGACAAAGTCGATTCCGACATGATTGATGTTGCTTCGTTGTTGAAGTTTTACAGTTTTTGCCGATTCATTAATCCATCGAATTGGCCCCTGGGAGATCGTGAGCGACGTCGCGGATGAATGTAGAGGCTTTGATGTGACAAGCAATGGACAGATATAAAAAAAAAATGCAAATGGAAGACAAAAAGGAGCAAACAAGATAATTTCTGTTTAAATTTAGAAAGATGGAGAATTTTCATTAATATACGTTGATTTACTTAGACTAGTATCTTCATCTTTGTTGTTATTGTTACAAAGTTTTGAAGTTTCCGACACTCTTCATGTGTCTATCGGAGTTAAGAAATTTGAAACTAAACACTTTGTTTAATTTAATCCACAGAAATAGGTTGCTCACTTTCCAATGGCTATATCACGGGAGATAACTCGTATCAATTAATGCTTTAGTGTTAATTCGTCTCTTTTCACTGTACTGGGCATATCGTTTTGTGGATGAAAACATTGCTGAAATAAATTAATTGTAACTTTCAATATAAAAAAGAAAAGAAAAAAAATCAGAAACAGTATTATTTTACCATCGCTCATCTCACTCTGATTTTCCTTAGATACGGCAAACATTTGCTTTCTCAATGAGACTGCAAGTTTTGAACGTCGATTGGGTCTCAAGTTCAATGCAGAACTTATATATACAAATAATTTTCAAGCGTAGCTTAGATGCGGCACAAGGCTGAAAGTGCGAAGCACCCAGTGAAAATCGAACTCACTACTAAGTCGTGATTGATCTCGCAAGACAAGCCACTAACCATTACACCGCGTCGAACTATGTATTTCTCGTTTTAATAAAGAAAAAATTATTTACACGTTCTTGTGAAAGAAGACGTCTTCTCAACACGTGTTCTTTTCTGGCAGATGTAACGTCGCAAACCTAATCCCTGTGATTGGTATTTTCATGGAGAATGTTCAGGTAAGGGTAGAGGAATAAAGTGTGTAAAAAGAAAACAAAATAAATGCAGCTCTATAAATCAAAATAATATCAAATTAATTATTGAGTGAAAAAATAATTATTGTCGTTTTTGAGAATCTTATAATTTTCCTCGTTCCGCTGGTTTTTAACCTGACATTTATGAAAATAAACGCAAGCAAAATACAATGAAAATAAATAAAATGAATTTCGTTAGCATAGGGATGAGCGTATGCGTGTGATCAGTCAGTTAATTGTCATACGTGATACACGCTGTGGGCGATCATGTCTCGTGAAAGACATGAATGACTGGGCAGAAGATTATCCCACAGTAGGTTGTCATTACTTTCTGTGGTACACTGGTTGCAAGCCAAGGCTATAGAACCCAATCTGTTCTATTATTTAACCCGTAACTGGAGGGAAGAGACGGATTAATACCTTTCCCACGGGTATTTGTGCGTAAGTGAATGTAAGGAATTTAACTGGATTCGAACTGAATACGTGTGATAGTTACGCGGAAATCCCAAATCTACACTCTGCTATGTGTCAGTCAGTTAAGTGCCATACGTGATACACGCTTGGGCGATCATGTCTTGAAAGAGACATGACTGACTGGACAAAAGATTATACCGCAGTGGGTTACCATTACGTTCTGCGTTAGACTTGTTGCTGACCAAGCCTATAGAACCCAATCAGTCCTGCTATTTAACCCATAACTAGAAGGAAGAGACGGATTAGTTCCTTTCTCAAGGGTATTTGCGCGTAAGTGAATGCAAGGAATTAAACTGGAATTCGATAGTAAGGCTGATAATTTCGTTAAAGTAGAATTGTCATCTGATGTACAAAAAGACCTACAGTCTGTTGTTAACTGGGGCAAAAAATGGCTTGTTGGTTTTAACGCCCTCGAAACTAAACTGGTCTTTATTAATCATATGAGATAATTCCATTCTTCCTTTTATCAGCATGGCTGATGCTGACCTTCAAAACAGTGACTTGTCGTGCCTTCTCGGGCTAACGTCCTCTGCTGACATGAAGTGGAAAGACTATATTTTATTCATTGCTAGGTAACTACAAATAAGTTGGTTCACCGTGTCGTATTAGGCAATCTTTCTCTCCAGAATCTATCTTACATATCTATATGCCTACCCTTCGTTCATGCTTGGAATACTGCTGTAACATATGGTTCGGTGCGCCTGCTATTTATCTAGAAATACTTAATAAATCCAAAGAAGAATCAGCAATATTATTGGTCCTGATCTGATATCTCTGATTCAGTCACTTTCCCACTGTCATAAACTTGTTTCCCTCTGCCTTTTTTAAAGATACTGTCCTGGTAATTGTTCAAATGAGCTTTTTGCTATAATACCTAGTAATTTTTATATCTAATCCATTTACAGTTGAGTTGGCTAAATGTAACCGTCAGTTCTATGCTAAGAGTTCCTTTTCTTGCACTTCTCACTTGTGGAAGTCTCTTCTGGTTCCATACTTTCCAGCCAACTTTAATCTTTAGAAATATAAAAATATTAATCTTGAAAAATATAAATGCAATGTCAATCGCTAACTATTGTCTTCCTAATTACTCTTCTTTCGTTCTCGCTCCGTAGTAATGTTTTTGTTTTCTAATTCTTCTACACCCAGTAACCTCTTACGCCTTAGTGGCTTTACTATCTTGCTTTGGGGGGGGGGGCTCGATTTAGAGAAAAATCTCAATAAGTTTTTATGGAGTCGAAAGTAGAAAAATCAGTATTATTTACATGTCCTTCGAAGTATACTGAAAACTGGTATATTTATTTAAGTTCTGCTATTTATAGAAAGTTTCAGGTCACAGGAAGCTAATGAGAGATTTATTAAATTTAGAATTCCGATTAGTTAAAATATATTTCTCAATTTTTAATATTGCTTTTTAGAGAAAAAATTTGTTAATCATTTTCCTTGATATGAGCTTTCATTTATAGAGCACTAGCAGTATAGCCCGGCGTTGCTCGGGTGTAAAGAAAGCTTTAAAACTAATCCATGGTTCTAGAGCTCAGACTCTTTGGACGTTGGCATGAAAGACCGAAAAGCAATAGTTGTTTCCAGTTAAAGCGAAATTGTAGACTGAAAGAAAAATGAATGGATGTAAGTCAAATTTTGATTTCCTGGTATCGATATCAAATAAGTTTTTTTCGTCGTTGCCTTTTATATATATATATTATCGATTTTCTGCACTATTGTAAGAACTGCAACCTTGAAACTTCTGAATGTTGTTTCTTATGTCGTTGTCTATGAATGTATCAAATTTGATTAAAATCGGACCACTCCTTCTATAACCCGATTTTTTCGATTATCGATTTTCGATATTTATCGGGGGTACCTCGACACAAAACCTAGCTAAGAACACTCGCAGACGCTTATAGTACAACTGTGTAAATTTTCAAGAAAATCGATTCAGCCGTTTCGGAGTCTATAGGTAACGGACACACACATACACACACACACACACACACACACACACACACATACACAGACAAAGTTCCATTTATAAATAAGTTTAGATAGGACATAGAAATGGTCATCTGCTTTTTTAAATTGTTTTGAGTTGCGTATCAAAAACCTCCCTGATTGTTCAATAAATGCCAATGTAAAAATTTGAATTTTACATGCGTGTGATCATTTTTTTTTTTTTTTTTTTTTTTTTTTTTTTTACGTAGAATTGAGGTTAGGTCTGTGTGATCGTACTTTTACACAGAACTGAGATCTTAGTTATACTGCTTAAATCTAATTATTTATTTTCTACAATTTTTAACTGAGTTCTACATATGCCTCATCATTTAGTTCAACCAGTTCAAACATTCGCAGATAGTAATCACCATGCTATTACCACAGAATTGAATCAACCTCATTTCATGTAAGGAGAACGCTCATTTCAGAAAACTTCTTTCTTAAAAAATTGCTAATCTGTGGAAGAGACTCTCGTGTGGATGTTTCCTTGAACACTACAATTTTAATCTGTCCAAATCAAGGGTCAATCACTCTGTATGTTTCTTTTTTTTTTTTCTCATAAGCCAAAATAAATTTTGAGACATTCACCCGCATTCCCTTTGCACCCTTTTGGTAAGAAGTGCGTCTCCCCACAAGAACCGCTTCCTCACCTCGTGCATCTTTCAGTGTGTACTACAATCTTAACCACTTCAAATCTACGGTCAATAGTAGATAAATTCCTAATTTTCACTCCCTGATTCCTCTTTTTACGTTCATATCAGATATCTTATTCAGTAACTCCCTACCTTGAATGACTCTTAAGCCTTGTACTGGGTGAACCTTATTAAAAAATACAATGTATTATCTACAATATTGCTGCCATATATGGTCCGGTGCCCTTGCATATGGGCTCCTTAATAAGATCCGAAGAAGAATCAGTTATATTTTTGGTCCTGATCTGATGGCTCAGCTCCAGTCACTTATCCACCACCATAAGGTTGTCACCCTGTGCCTTTTCTATAAATATTTTCATGGTAATTGTTTGGATGAGCTCTTCACTATGGTATCTAGACTTTTTTAATTTAATCGTGGTACTAGACTGACGTTGAGATATCATCAATTTACAATTAAACTAGCTAGATGTAACCGTAAGTTCTATGCTAACAGTTTCTTTTGTCATACTTCCCGCTTGTGGAACTCCCTTCCAGCTCCATGCTTTCCAGCATACTTTAATCTGCAAAAAATTAAATGCAATGTTAATCGCTATCTACTATCCTCCTGATTACTCTTTTCTCTTTCTACCGATTTTAAATGTTTCTGTTCCTAATTTATCCACACCTTGTAAGCCATTGCGTCTTAGTGGCTTTACTGCCTTGCCTGGGAAGATACCGATAAAAATAAATGCGTGGTATTCAGTTGTGATGAAACTAACTACAAGAGAAATATTCTGAAAGACTAACTTCTTCTTCTTCTTCTTCTTCTTCTTCTTCTTCTTCTTCTTCTTCTTCTTCTTCTTTGTGCAATGTCTCTTCGTGACGAACGTGACACTCCACAAGTTCTTGCTTTTTGATGCCTTTAATAAATTTGTTTTTGTTATCTCACCTAAAACATATTCTACTATTTATTTACTTAAACTCGATAGGTAGGTTATGCGTTGTTTTCCTCTGTTTCGCTTGTCTTCAATCTATCCTATGAACATCAAACTTTTCAAGCCTTCTTTCCTCGTTATGTGACCTAGATATTCCAACTGTCACTTTCTGATGTTAAATATAAGTATCCTTTTTGTTTCCATTTTCTCTAAAATTTTGTCTTTGATTACATGTTCGGTTCTTGGTATTCTCAGCATCCTTCTGTAGAACCACATTTCTATCACTTCAATTTTCTTCTTCATCTGTGGGGGGATTTCCAAAATTCACTACCATGTAAGAGGTAACAGTTCAATATTCTATTGTTTCTAACGAAAGGTTCCTGCTTCATCGTGAAACATAAAATATGAACTTTTAAAAGAGATCTAAATTTGGCCCCTTAAAGCCCATGCTTGTGCGTGGGTGGTGCAGTGGATATCGACTCGGTACGAGAAATCAAAGAACCTAGTTAGAATTCAGGGTGAATTCGTTGCATTCACTTACACGCAACTACCCAAGGGAAATGTACTAATGCGTTCTTTTCCCTCTAGTTAGGGATTAAACAGCAGAACAGATTGGGTTCTATAGCCTTGGTTGGCAACCAATTTGCTTCAGAAAGTAATGGCAACTAACTGTGGGAAAATCTTTGGCTCAGTAAGTGATATCACTTTCGAGACATAATCATCCAAGTGTGTATCACGTATGACACTTAACTGCCTACGTATAAAACGTAGTCTTTTCCGTATGAACTGTGGGAAAATGTCCGGCAATCAGGGGTAGTTTTTGGTTTGTAGTGTCTCTTCTCTTCTACTCTTGTCGAGAAATTTGCTTCGGAAATCAAGTAGCTTACCCGGTGAACATTCTATCGCTATGTTTCCTTGTTCGCAACCACCGAAAGTTATGGATTTCACGAGATATGAGCGCCCAGAATTCCTTGAATTTCTCCAATATTTCCTTTCTTCTCCGTTAGCCAAAAAACGTGGCCATGTAACTATGCGTGTTGTGGCTGTTGGTAAGGCGGGGGGTTATGAATTAGTGAGTTGCAAAGATATTAGTAAGTGGGGCGTTAAAGTCACGATTTGATGCAAAACAAAACCGAAGGCTGCCGTGAATTTGTATTAGGACTGAGGACAGAGAAGAAGACACAGTATCGAGAAATAAGCAAAGTTTGGACAAAGATTTGAGGAAATAATGACAGAAAAGAGACAAGCGAATTTAGAATGATTTTGAAAGTAATGATATTGATGGCAAGGATAATTATTAAAGTGAAAAGGAAAATAACGCTGACGAATTTGAAATAAATTATGCTGATGAATTTGCAATAAATGTAGGAAAAAAGAAGATACAAGCAAAGGAATTATAAGAAATGTATTTCGAATAAAATTGGGATAATAGCAATAATGTTAATGAAGTAAAATTATATAAGATAATGCTGATGAAATGAAAAACAAAAAGAAAAGAATCCTAATTAGATCTGAATTCATAGAAATAAATTAATAATTATAAGTTTTGTAAAGAATGGTGATTATAGAAAGAAGATAAAAGCTAACTTGCAAAGATTGTTTAAAAAATGAGCATGTATGATGAAAAAAATACCCAAAATTTAATAAAAACATCGTTCTATCGCCAAAATCTTTGTCATTAAAAGGAAACACCAAAGAATTTTTTATTATTAAATTATATTATTTAATCCTTTTTAGAACGTTCGAAATTTTTATTAAGAATTTTATTTTCCTTGCGTCAAAGAGGGAGCATAAGTTAGTAGGGGAAAATTTGAGCGTATTTTTTGCTGTGAAAAAATTTTTTGTGGTGAAATCCTTGCAACAATAAGATAGATAAGATATTAATGAAACTTTCAGGACTTATTGACAAATTAATTAAATTCGTTTAGAAACGTTTGTTTTTTAGAAAATCTTGGTAAAAATAGTTTTTCATACACCTGTCACCACCAACACCGCCACCACGAACCACTACATATTTAATTTTGTGAAATTTTAAGAAATTAATTTTTGTAATGCTTCATACTTATAGCACTTATTAAGAAAAATTTAAATCATCAAATTATTTGGTTAAACCGGACCTCCAGTTACAGAAAATCTGCTCTGAATAGCTAAATAAAAAATGAAATAAAACTAAGATATTATTTCATTAGAAAAACTTTTAATTACTTTTATCAATAAAATATATTATTAACACTATTGTCGTAAGAAAAAATTTGATTAACAATGAATCATTACATGAATTATTTTTGAATTGTAATTATAATAATTTTATAAAGTTCTATATCTTTTAAAATTATGTGCTACTTTGTAGAGGTTAAGTGATATTGTTATTAGGTAAAAATAATAATAAATGGAAAAGCTTAATACCATTCAGCGATCCCTAATATTTTAAAAAGAATTTTAAATTTTGTGTGTGTATAAATGTGCTAGTTTTAATAAATGTGGAATTCATATATCACATTACCAGAAAACATAGAAAATTAACTATAGAAAATTTAGAATTTTTTGAAATTTTTTGACATTTCCACAACAAGCATTTTTATAATTAAGACTTAAAAGTACCTAAAGTTCAATGAAATATTAGTGTAACACCCGAACGGCCCGTCCTAACAATTTCTCCGGCGGCCGTTCTCCACGCTGTGATGTTTGCCGGGAGTTTGTTGAAAATGTCGGCCGAACAGCTGGGGGTACAAGATTGAACTATGAGGAACGAACTTCCACAACTTGGATGAGTTGAAAGGATGCTTTATTCGTTTAGAGTTAGCCTTTTCGGTTGGGGCAGGCGAATGTGACACACAGCTCTAACTCTAATTAATGGAGATCAACAAATCCGAACTGAACGAAACAAGACGAACGGGGATCCTTACTTCAAGCTCGCACCCGGTTGAACTCCTCTTCACTCTCTAACTGACTCGGAAAAATTACCTGAATTTATCCAAAATTGACCGGAAATCCGGAAATCCGGAAATGCTTTAGACCACCGGTGACAAACACCGGCGACTGTAAGTCTGAAATTTCAGTTACCTTTTTTTTTTTTTTAATCTTAATAAGGCTTCCGCCGGAAAAGGCTTAATGTGTGGTCAAGATACAGTAAAGGACAGCCTTTGACCGGGTCATCGAAAACCCACCTGCTGAACTGTATCTCTTTATCACATTAAATCACTGAGTCAAATATTTACCGGAGGACAATTTTCCTCATAAAAGAGAAAGCGTTTATTTATTTTTTTCCTCTTCTTTTTCACTTTTGTTAAATATGTTTTTAAACTATTTTCTATTCTAATCTATTTTCTATTTTAATCTATTATAATAAAATACATATATGTCTAGTTATCGTGTCACATTAGAATATTTAAAATATTTAATATTACAGGTATTTAATATATTTGAAACTGAAAATAAATAACATTTGTGATAATCCAGATTAATTAAACTTTAAATCAATTAATCTTCCTTAAATAAAGTTTGAGAAAATTATATTTATATTTATAATTACACTTTATCAGCTTCCACTTGAAATAATGACTGGTGTAGAATTTTAATTTCGGTCTTCTTTGTGAAGAGATCAAATTTAAGAGGAATTTGGTGCTACATATAGGAATTCCCTCTGGCCATCTATTTACTTATAACCGGGTAGATTTATATATTTATCACTGTCACTAGGAAGTAGAATATTTCCTTGTTATAAGATAGACTTTTGGAGCAGATAGACTTTTTGGAGTAGATAGACTAAACTATCCACCCACGTCTATTGAACAGGTGAAGAGGCTTATCCCTTGTTTCCTGTTTAGGATGCGGTTTCCGGTTTATCTCTTTTCTTATCTTCTCACTGTTTTTTTGTTGTTTTTTTTTCAATTGGAGTAGATAGACTAAACTATCGCCCGGTTCACACTCCACCCTCGTCTATTGAACAGGTGAAGAGGCTCATCCCTTGTTTCCTGTTTAGGATGTGGTTTCCGGTTTTCTCTTTTCTAATCTTCTCACTCTTATGTAGCCCCCTGCACATCAGTGGCGTTACCGCCTTGCTTGGGGTGATATGATTAAAAAAAAAAAAAAAAAAAAGTTGCAAAGCAGTTTAGTATAGATTTGTCTGTGTTTAAGTCGCTCATTATTAATACTTAGATACTGCGCTTCGTTATCTTCTACTCCGGTCAAGGCGGTTTTAGTATCAGATTAGGTTTTTGAAATTAATTATTTAAACGTTCGAGTTCATTCTTAACTGTTGTTATTTGTCGTAAAACATGTTTTTTTTTTTTAATCAATGTTGTAGTGTTACTTTCCTTGTTGACTTCCCAAATACAGAATTATAAAATTACACGACCCGGAGAGTAAACAAGGAAATAACAACACAATATACATATGATAAACAATTAAAATACGTTAAAATAATATACAACATCTGATTTTTTTTAATCGCTTCACAACAAGCAAGGCGGTACTGCCACTGATGCGCAGGGTCTACATAAGAGTAAACGTTTAGACAGGAGGAGAATGAAGACGAACCAGTTACAGGGGGTATCAGATAAAGGGCAAGAGAAGGATGGGAACACAAGTAGAGAGGGAGGAAAATATATACAGGGTGATGTAGAAAGAGCTGGAGTCAAGTGGATAAGAAATGGGTATTGACATTGTATTTAAATTCCTGGAGGTTGTAGCCGTCAGGAAAGCAAGTATATGGAAGGTAGCTTCACAGGCGGGAATTCGAGAAAAGTTGCATTTAGTTGATCTAACTGTAAACGAGTTAGACTTTGTTGCGTTGTTTGGTTGCACGAGTAAATTTTTGTTTCTGGGGTACCAGTGACTTAAGTTTGTCGGAGCAGAAGTCATGATAATATTTGTAGAATAGACAGACGGAAGCCACATCCCGTCGGTGAGAAAGTGACTAGAGTTGAGCTGCCAGGTCGGGACCACTCACATTACAGATTCTCCTCTGGAGCCTGTCGAGAACACTGAGATGAACAGCAGGGGCGCCTGACCATATATGACAGCAGTATTCTATTCACGGACGGACGGTTGATTTGTATATATGCGAGTTGGATTCAGGCAGAAACAACTTCCTGGCCTGACAGTGACCCAACCTTTCTCGCAGTGAATTTGGCTATTGACTATTAATGGTTCCACTTGAGGTCGGAAGATAGGGTAAGGCCGAGGAGGCGCAGTAGATAGATAGATAGATAGATAGATAGATTGTATACAAAAAAAATCAGAATTGTGTGAGCCGGTTGCTCGACACAATGCTATCTGACCTATCTATAACTGCTCTATTTGCGATGTGGAGTAGCGAATTTGGCAATATATACATGCATTTATGCGCGCGCGCATGTGTGTGTGTGTGCGCGTGCGTGTGTGTGTATGTGTGTTCAAGTCCCGTCAGAATTTTTCAATGATGTCTTTCGATCGTCATGAGAAAATGTTTTGTTCAGAAACAGTAATTTTGGTCTCAAGACTTCATAAATAGCAGATCTTCCTTATTTAAGTCTTACAGGAACTTATTTTGCATAGTCATCTTGAAACTCATCAGATTAAATAAACGGCAGCAAGCAACAATATTTTAATGAATTCAAATGTGAGAATTGTTCTGAATTAGCATCAAAAGAATTTTAAAATACCTTTTCATTAGAAATCTATATTAGAAACAATCTTTGATACTGGTTCCTCATTAATAGGAAAGAGAAAGAAAAACATTAAATGACAAACCTTAAAGAATAATTGTTCCAAATTACATTTTAACAATTAAGAAATATTGCCAGAATTTCTCCAAGACTCTTCTCCAAACAATTAAATTAAATTAAAGAATTGTATTGATTGAAAAACACATTTTAATTCTATGTTGTCTAATATACTGTGTTTCTGTGACAAAATCTATAACCCCTTTGGAAGTATCTGGTGAATATTAACAAGTTACTGAGAAATCCTGACATAATAAAAAAAACATTAAATTTGGCTAATCAATGACTAATATTCTGCTTAAATTTAATATTACTTCCATTCTAAATTGTTTCCTACAACCATTCAATATTTTTTCTTTCCATTTTTGAAGCGAGAATTTGTCAATATACTGTAATTTGTAAGGACGTGCGTTGTGGTGCAGTAGTTATCGACTCGGAACAAGAAATCAGGAAGCCGAGTTCGAATTCCAGTTGAATTCTTTGCATTCACTTACGCACAAATACCCTTGGGAAAGGTATTAATCCGTCTCTTCCCTCCAGTTATGGGTTAAATAACAGGACACACTAGGTTCTATAGCCTTGGTTGGCAACTAGTCTACCGCAGGAAGTAATGACAACCTACTACGGGATAATCTTCTGCCCAGTCGTTCATGACATGATCGCCCAAGCGTATATCACAAATGACACAACTGACTGTTGAACTGTTGTTTTCACCCTGATCATACATTTAAGTTAACAAGACTTTGGCCATCTTCGTTGTTTGACTGATATAGGATATCTTACGTTATTTTTTTTTCTACAATGTTTCTGAAACAGAAATAAGAAATCGAAAAATAAGAAGTAGACATGGAAAGCGTCTTTAATCTGAGACGCATATTTTAGTGATAGGGAACCTACCGTTGCCTCATGTTTAGCAAGAGAATCTCGCAGACAAAAATGTTTCTCCAAAGACGCACCTTCCTACGAAGACAATTTAACCACCCTGGACGGAATCTACATAAAAAAAAAGAGAAATGAAATGGTCTCTAGACACTTACTGGCTAAGAGGCGTCAACAGCCCTTAGATTCAATTGACGGATTCTATCAAGCCTTAGTAAACCTAAGTTTAGACTTTTCATTTTCTTCGGTATCAACGGAACAATATCGAGCCGAATTGATACGAGATGCTTTCATAAACTAGCTTCGATCCACGGATATCCGACAAAGAATACTAAAAAATAAAACCTTAACGTTAGGGCAGGCCTATGACCAGGTAAGAATACAAGATTTAGCAAAATAAAATGCTAAAATGTACGATACAAATGCAGTAGCGTCAAAGACATCTTCATCTATTTTGGCCACCCATTGTATAAAACTCAAAAAAAAAAAACCTTGATTAAACACACATTTTTTCGGCAGAAGTAAGAAACATGCAAGGTCATTATGCCTACCCCGCTACAAGGAACAAATGCTTTATAGGCGGAAAGCAGGCGTAAGCGAGGATTGTTTTCTGGATACTTCAACGGATTTTAAAGAAACCTTTTAGATCTAATCCCTCGAGTAGTGAAGAACAGATTTCTCAGAAGAAAGTAAACCCACCTATCAATACCTCAGAGGACGAGCAAGTCACTCGTAGACCACAAAAACGTAGCAGGATTAAATCCAGTTCGAGTAAGAAGGAGGAAGAATCTCATCACGACCTTGCAGACAGCAAAGAATGCCTGCTCGATTCAAGGATTCTTTCCTCTGTAAGAATAAGACAGAGGAGAATACGATATGATCAGTTTCTCTCATTAATGGGTCTGCCCTGAAAACATATATTCAGGAGAATTCTGACCTTGTCGGACACTACTTTCGGGCGAGAAGAACCCAAACAAGGCTATGCTAAAGGGCAGAGTCTCGTCTGGGGTAAAAACAAGAGCCTGACCCTACCATATGCATGGTCTACGAGCAATTTTTGTACGAGTTTACTGACTCAAAACGACTTACGTAAAAACTAGCTTTGTGCTACATACCGCTTTTGTAGGAAGGCTTGGGTAGATACCGATTTCATTAAAGCTCTGAATTTGTTGGGCTCTACCTTCGGGCAGGGAGGAATTCAGACGAAACTCTTCGGTATAGCCTCGTCTGGGGTAAATAAACAACGACCCGACTCGTCATACGCGGTTTCTAAGCACTCGGAATGCCACACAGAAAAAGCAGCCTTGTGCCACATCCCACCCTTATGCGGAGGATCGATTAAATACTGAGTTTATTAAAGCTTACATTTAAGCCAATAAAATCTTCTCTGGCTTTAAGATTTATTTAAAAATGAAATTTTCATTTTTGTTAGGTGAAGAAGCTCATCCCTTGTTCCCTGTTTAGGATGTGGTTTCCGTTTTTCTCTTTTCCAATCTTTTCACTCCTTTTTCTTTCTTTTTTTTTTTTTCAATTGGAGTAGATAGACTAAACGATCGCCCGGTTCACAGTCTATCCACGTCTATTGAACAGGTGAAGAGGCTCATCCTTGTTCCCGGTTTAGGATGCGATTTCCGGCTTTCTCTTTTCCAATCTTTTCACTCTTTTCTCTTTTTCTTTTTTTTTTCAATTGGAGTAGATAGACTAAACTATCGCCCGGTTCACACTCCACCCACATCTATTGAACAGGTGAAGAGGCTCATCCCTTGTTTCCTGTTTAGGACGTGGTTTCTGGTTTTCTCTTTTCTAATCTTCTCACTTTGTTTTTTTTTTTTGTTTTTGTTTTTTTCAATTAGAGTAGATAGACTAAACTATCACCTGGTTCACACTCCACCCACGTCTATTGAACAGATGAAGAGGCTCATCCCTTGTTCCCTGTTTAGGATGTGGTTTCCGGTTTTCTCTCTTCCAATCTTTTCACTCTTACGTAGCCCCCTGCACATCAGTGGCGTTACCGCCTTGGTCGGGGTGATATGATTAAAAGAAAATACAAATTATCTGTAACAATTCTACTACACGAATGTTGTAAAGTTTATCACTACAATTATCCTAGAGATTTCGAAAAGCACAGCAAACTTCGCCATGAACGTTGGAAGAGAAATTCTGTCAGAGTATTTGTCGTTTGTTAAATACCAGATTTCTACAGATCATACGTACCGAAAATCGACGCAGTCAGCATTTGTGCAACATCGGCCTTGACATATTCACTGACCAAGCGTGTACTGTCTATCATTGTCCGGTATTTTGGCTGGAGGATCGATAACCAGATGAAAAGGCCGACGTCAAATGTACCAAATGGTGCGTGTCTTCCGTAGTGGTGTTAGTTAATGAAAAGGGAAAAGTCAGATCACGGCTGGCCACTTGTTGTGTCAGGTGAATCATGAAGAGATAAAGACCTAGGCGCTTGCCAAAAGTCTTTTAGCTATCTGTGGATAGAACATTGGTTGCTAGTTATTTGAGCTGACTCTGGTGTTAAGAGTCACTGGGGTTGATGGAGAGAAAGAGGTGATCGGGAGGAAACAATGGATTGGAGAGAAAGATTAGAAAATGTCTGTTGGTTGATGGAAGACGAGATAGAGAGAAAAAGAGACGAGAAATAAAAGGGATGATAAACATTTAACAAGAAAAGAAACGACAGAAGTTAGTAAAGGATGGTTGATAAAAAGGATCGCATTAGAAGAAAAAAAGAAAGAAAGATATAGATTGAAAGAAACTGGAAGACAGAGAAAGAGAAAATTAAAAAGAATTAAAGAAGAATATAAAAAGGATGATGGGAAACATGAAGGGAGAAGAGGAAGCTCAATAAGAAATAAGAAGAAGTGAAAAAAGGCGAGAGAAAATTTAGAATAAGAGTGAAATAAGAAGAAGGAAAAGAATAAGACGATAAGAGAAAGAAATAAGAGAGACTGAAAGAATGAATCAGAACTAAGTAAAAGGAAGTAAGGAAGGAAGGAAGGAAGGAAGGAAGGAAGGAAGGAAGGAAGGAAGGAAGGAAGGAAATATTGAAAAGAAAGAAAGGAAGTGACAAAAGAAAAAGAAAGAAATTTTAGTAAGAAATGAAAAGGGGAAACGAGAAAGAAAGAAAGAAAGAAAGAAAGAAAGAAAGAAAGATAAGGAAAGGAAGATTAGCAAGAAATGAAAAAAGGAAGAACAAGAAATGAGGTTGAAATGAGTAAATTAAACAAAAGATTTCGAAAGAGAAAGCAAAAGAGAGCAGCCAAAATCATGAATAATAATTTAAAAAAAAAAAGAAAACTTAAAAAATAGAATGCAAAATCGAAAATTACAAAAATAAATAAATGTATAGAAGAAGATGAAAAACTAAAGAAAACGGTATAAAAAAAAACAAAAACAAAATTCAGATTTTAAAAGAAAACAGAAAAGAAAAGGTTATAAGAAAAAGAAACAATGTCGGGGGAGGATGTTAATAAAAGAAACAAGGTGTGAAAAGAGGTGAAAGGTGAATAAATTGTCTGGAGAGAAGTAAAAGAAGTGAAGAAGAATAATCAAAGTAAAAAGCAAAGACGATGAAGAGATAATCATTGATTAACGCAAGTCGAATTTCGGATGTAAAGAAGAAAAGATAAGGAAAATGGCGGATGTATGTATAGAATAAACAGTGAAGATAAAACTGTTAACTATTGGCTATTGGGAAGATCACTTCAGATGCTGGCATCAGCATTTGTCAGATGGCGACACGTGTAATCCTTTTGAAAAGACCTTCAAATACCAAGAAGGTATCCTATAAACACACGCTTTCTCATTTGGAAAACTAAATGTAAACTCACACACGCACACGCAAATATATATATATATATATATATATATATATATATATATAGAGAGAGAGAGAGAGAGAGAGAGAGAGAGAGAGCTTAGGTGGGTAGCGACTCCGACTAACACAAAATCGGTTGAGTTTCGATCCCGGACAGAAACAAGTGGATGTGTCTAGTCACACTGATGAGCTGTAATACAACGAAACATGATTGTATGTGTATGACGAATGTATATATATATAATTGTATTGAATAATTTTTAATACAACTGTGTACTGGTCTGAACTAATTATGACCAAAAACTAAGTACTTATATATATATATATATATATATATATATATATATATATATATATATACTAGCAGTATAGCCCGGCGTTGCTCGGATGTAATGAAAGCTTGAAAGCTTTAAAACTAATCTATGGTCCTGGAGCTCAGACTCAGCCTAAAGAATATTTATGTGAAGTTTGGTGAGAATCGGATAAAAATTGTGGATTTGTTTTATACAAATCTGACATACAGACAGATAAACAGACACACACACGTACAAACATCTTGCATTATATATATATATATATCGATTTTCTACACTATTGTAATAACTGCAATCTTGAAACTTCTGAATATCATTTCTTATGTCTTTGTCTATGAGTTAATCAAACTTGATTAAAATCGGACCATTCCTTCTATAACCCGATTTTTTCGGTTATCGATTTTCGATGTTTATCGGGAGTACCTCAGCACAAAACCTAGCTAAGAACACTCACAGACGCTTATAGTACAACTGCGTAAACTTTCAAGAAAATCGGTTCTGCCATTTCGGAGTCTATAGGTAACGGATAAACACACACACATAGACACACACACACATAGACACACACACACAAAGACAAAGTTCCATTTATAAATAAGTTTATTGTAATGGTTGTTACAATGGTTTATAAATTCATAGTATCACTACACAAAAATTTTTGCGTTTCGGAGCTGCTACGTGCGCTTCTCATCGGGTGATAAGTTGAAATGGAAATTAAATGGTGAAAACGGTTTATTTATGGTGATATGATATTTGAGTGAATGTGGGCTTGGGTTAAGAGAGGTAGCTTAGTTTGAGACAGATTCCTTATTTATTTTGTCGGGATACTTCTTATATTGAGATTTATGGTTTTTTAGGAAGGGTAGACATTTTTTGTTTATTTACTGCTATCTATGTGTGATTGGAGTGGCGCGCAGTTAATGAAAACGATGTAAAGTGGATTACAGAACTCTGATAGATAATATCGATAATCTAATTATAAAATTAAATGTAAACGAGGAGTTATTGTATGTCATCAAATACGATAATACTTATTGACAATTTTTCTCTCGAAAAATGCTGAAAGAATTGAGCAATATTTCCATTCAGGAAACGGGTTCAAGTCAAAGAAGCTAATCTGAGATTCTTAAAGAAAGGGCGATTATATTTTTTTAAATTTATATTGGATGTAAGTGCGAGTGTTGATTTGTATTCTTAATTTTTCCCGTCTTCTGGCGAGTGCCTTATCATCCCTATTTACCAGACACCTTTATTACACCTTGGTGCCCTAGTCTTAATCTGTCTGGTCGAGTACTCCTGCTATTCATCTTGAGGTTCTCGACAAAATCAAAAGGAGGATCTGCAATATAATCGATCTCGACTTGGGCGTTCACCTTCAGTTACTTTCTTACGAACGTGATGTGGCTTCTCTCTGTCTTTTCTACAAACATTTTCATGGCAACTGCTCTGATGAGGGTTTTTTCCTTTGTTTCCCGACCACATGTATTTACGCGTACTACTAGATTGGCATCAAAGTCCTAACTTTTTACCGTCGAAATATTTAAATGCAACCGCCCTTCTACTTTAATTGCTTCTTTTCTTGCACTTATCGTTTGTGGAACCCCCTTCCGTTTGCTTGCTTCCTTGATAGCTACAATCCCAAAAAATTTAAATGCAACGTCAATTGCCATCTTCTATCTCTTTGATTCCCATCCACCTCTTATCCTTTCTTCGACATCCCCTGTACCTTATTTTTTTCTCTCTCCATAACCCCTGCGCACCAGCTTTTCTTGGAGTAAAATGATTATAAAAATCGTTTTTAAAGAATCTTTTTCTCCCCCATTAAAGTTGTTCGCAACATGTGAAGAAAATTTCTCAGACTAGCCCTAAAAATTTTAGCTTGTCGTAACATAGATTTAGAGTGATATGTACGCATATTTCTACATTATATTATTCTTTGTGACGTGTCCCATCTAAACGTAGGAGATCATGGCTCTCCACAATTTCCTGTCTCTTTGCTGCTCTAAATACTGTATTTCCTTTATTTTTAAACTCTGTTCCGCCATCCATTTTCTCACTCTCGTCATGTATGTTATCCTTTTTGCCCACAATCTATCTTGTGAATCACAGATTCTCCAAGCATTCTTTCCTCATTATGTGTCCGAGAAATTTCAACTGCCTCCTTCTGATTTTAAGTATGTCTTTTTTTTTTTTTTTGCTTTCATTTTTTCTAAAATCTCGTCGTTGCTCACATGTTAGGCCCATGATATATTCAGCATTCGTCTGTAGAACCACATTTCTATTGCTTCAAGTCTCTTCTTCCTCTTTGAGGAAATTCTTCAGAATTCGCTATCATACAGTAGGACACATATCACGAAACAGCTCAGTATTCTTTTCTTTGCTTCTGTTGATTCAAGTTTCTTCTTCATCTTTGAGAAAATTGTTCGGAATTCGTTGTCATGCAGTAGGACACATGTCACAGAAGAGTTAAGTATTCTGTTTCTGTTACTTCAAGTCTGTTCTTCATATTTGAGGAAATTGCCCAGAATTCATTGTCATACACTAGAACAGATATCAAGCAACAGTTTAGTGTTCTTTCCTTTGTTTCTGTTGCTTCAAGTCTCTTCTTCATCATTAAAAAAAATGTTCAGCATTCACTGTCATACAGTAGGACACATATCACGTAACAGTTCAGGATTCTTTTCTTTGTTTCTGTTGCTACAAGTCTCTTCTTCATCTTTGATGAAATTGTTCAGCATTTTCTGTCATGCAGTAGATCAGATATCACGTAGCAGTTCAATATTCTTTTCTTTGTTTCCAACAAAGTTATTTATCTCAGCTTAGCTTTTGGGGCACAATTTTGGTTACAAAGCCAATATAGGCGCAGAACCGTATTTCAAACAAGACTAAACCCACCCTCAATAAACTGCAAGAGCTGCACGCCAGCCGATGCACAACAACGCGTGCTGCAGGTTTTAGTTAATATAAGTTGTGCATATATTGTTTACTCGGAAATAATAAGACACTCTGGAAACAAGTAGTTTTGGTAGAACACCCCCGACGGAGTCAAAAACACTCGGTCTGGTTTATAACAGTGAATGTCATTTGTCTGAAAACTGGCTTCACAGAAAGCTTTAAAACTTCACTTTGTCGAATGATGCATTTCAGCGAAAAACTCCAAAGAAAATTAAAAGGAGATAACCTTTTTCAAATTATCTATCATTTAAAGATACCCCCTTTAATTTTGATTGTCGATTATTCACGATAATGGAGTATTGAAATCGGTTTGTTTAAGAGGATTGTTTAATGTTAAAATCATTCAAAGCCAGGAAATTGTCTTTTTTGGGGTAATGAGAATAAAATATAAATAAAAAACGATTAAAATATAAATATTATTTTTTTAAGTATAATATGAATACAGAAGATTTTGTTTTATAACTCGAATAAAACGAAAATATTAAGCAGCGTTATTATTAGTGAATGAAAACTGCGATGAATTTATAGAGAAAAGAAGATGAATTATCGTAAATACATCATGCAAAAAGCACCTTTCGCATATAAAAGTTATCTCCCTTTAATTATCTAACTCTTGATTTTTCAGTGAAATGAACCAGCCGACGAAGTGAAAATTCAGTTTAACTCTTTTGGTGAAACCAGTTTTCAGGGAAAAAAATTCAATGTTATGACTACCGTCGATTGCGTTTGCGTCAGAGCACGTTCATAAATTATTCTTTAAAAAAAAGTTATTTTCAGTTTTGTAGCCTTTCAGAAGATAGACGATCTCCACACTTTTCTTTTCTTTATTATATGTGAATTGCCATTACTTATAAGGAAAGATAGTGGAGTGGTTTTCCGTTGCTTTCTCCATAGTTTTCGATTCAGAGTTGTCCATCTCTTAATAAAAAAAAAATTTGATGCTATGTCCCTTCAGAAGATGGGCGTTCGTAGTTCTCCACAGATTCCTTTTCTTTATTATATTTGAGTGTCCATGACTTATTAGGAAAGATAGTGGAGTATTTTATTGTTGTACTCCACCCACGTCTATTGTGCAGGTGTAGAGGCTCATCCCTTGTTCCCTGTTCAGGATGTGGTTTCCAGCTTTCTCTTTTCTAATCGTTTCACTTTTCTTTTTTTTTTCTTTTTCATTTTTTTTTTTTCAATTGGAGTAGATAGACTAAACTATCACCTGGTTCACACTCCACCCACGTCTATTGTACAGGTGTAGAGGCTCATCCCTTTTTCCCTGTTCAGGATGTAGTTTCCGGTTTTCTCTTTTCCAAATCTTTTCACTCTCATGTAGTCCCCTGCACATCAGTGGCATTACCGCCTTGCTCGGGGTGATATGATTAAAAAAAAAAATTTCCATGGTTTGGAAATCAAAATCTCCATTCTCTTATACTCATTGCCAACCAAGGACCCAGTCTACGGTGTTAGTTAACCCATTTTTTTTAAGTAGAAAATAATCATTGATACCTTTTATAAGGCCATTAGTGCTCAAGTAAACGCATCAGACTAACTCTGAATTTTGAACTCTGCTCGACAATTCTAATTTCCACTCGGATATCTGTTACATTAACCACACATCTTTTAGCTTTTAACTTTCCCTATACCCTCTCTTTAATTGATCACACTGCCAAATGACGCTGTACTATCTTTAACAGATACGGTTTTTTACCAGGCTTGGACACGTTCAAATAATTGCCTACATATATATGCGTAATGCACAGGCAGGCACACCCCAAGAAATGTATAGGCAAGTGCTTTTACGTAAATACATTTTTGCGCGCACCCTGTACACTTATTTATATTTACGTACAAGCGTTTGTACCCGTCGCACGTACGTCGATATACGTCGGACAATTATTGTTATTCTGATCAATAAAAATTCACATCGTGTCTCCGTGTGACGCCAGGTTGTTCAGTCGATCGATCAAAGAAATTCAACAGTGAAGCAACAAATCACGGTTAATCGATAAATGTGAGCGAGTGTGATCAGAGATAGGCAAACAACGCTGGCTTTCTTGTACACCAACGTAGGTAAGTAGGTAGGTAAGTAGGTGTGCAAATAGATAAAGAACTTTGTGTGCATATGTGTATATCGAACAATAGGCGCGTATGTATGTAAGTGTGCGCTTATATGATGGAAGCAGTGTGCAAAATAAAGAATGAAAGAAAACAAAGTCAGAAACATGTGTCTACATGCATATAAGTATTTTATGTATGCATATATGTATTTATAGGATAGGATATATGTACGTAAATGTTAAGAAAAAAAGAAAGAAAGTAGCAACGGAAAAGAATCGAAAAGAAAGAAAGGCATATGAGTAGACATTAAATTAAATATAGCTAATAAGATTATGATCATGTGCGTAAAGATAAACAAAAGAATTAAAAGACAAAAACAAGACAAAAAGAAAAATGACAGAAAAAAAAATAAACAAGAAGGAAAATCAAAGAAGGAAAAAAACGAAAAAGGAAAACAAAAGCAAACAACAAAAAAGGCGAAAAGACAGACATAGAGAAAATATAACAAATGAAAAAACAACAAAAAAGACAGACAAAAGGAAAGAAGAAAAGTAGAAAAAATAGAACGAAAAACAAAGACGGAAAAAAGAAAGACAGCACAAAAAAAGAAAAGAGAAAAGCAAAGAAAAACAAAGGAAAAATGAAAAAAAAAAAAGAAAAGAAAAATAAAAGTAAGGAAAAACGATGTACAAAAACATAAAAAAACAAAGAAAGAAAAAAACAAAAAGTAAAGCGAAACAAAAAAGAAAAAAGTTAAAAAGAAAGAAAAACAATAAAGAATGAAGCAAGAAATAAAGCTGCAGAAAGAATGAAAGAAAAACGGAATAAGCCGTCCCAAAATAGTAATAAAAGTGATATATGTATTAATATAAATACAAGAAAGTAATATAAAAACAACTAAAGAAAGCAGTAGATGAATGTATTTATTAATACAAATATCATGTGCTTAAAGAAAGAAAGAAAAAAGAAAGAAAGAAAGAAAAAAGAAAGTAAGAAAGAAAGAAAGAAAAAAGAATGTCAAAAAACGAGTAAAAAGAATACATTCGGAATGGCTAAAAAGAAATAAACAACAAAACCAGCAATAAAATAAAAAACGAAGACAATAAGAAATTGGGGTTTATAAACAAAAAAAAAAAATTATGGGACAAGGAGGAAAGGATAAGAGAACTGGTATGAGAAAGTGAAGCTCTCAGGTATCAGACGGATCCTTAACGGTCCTGATATTGTCAAAACATTACAAATATGGCTGCAAAAAATAAAGCAAACACATATAAGGCTGGTCATCTAATAAAAACCAGAAGCCGGAAAAAAACCTATAAACATTAAAAGATAAATAGAACTGATTGAACAGACGCTGTAGATTAACAAGAACGAGATAAAACGAGCAGATAGAAATCCTCAAGGCAATAAAGAATGGCGCATGTTGTAGAGCAATATGAAGCAAATCTGTTTCGTCTGGCACTGTGAAAAAAATTCCTTTGATGACAATGTGCTAGACAATACAAAGCTCAAGAAATATTTGCACTAAGTAAGTTATATAGCTTCATTTCTTCTTTATTGTTACTTGAAAGACAGGTAAACATTTCACGGTTTTTCTATTTCAATTTTCCAATGAATCTTAATTTTTCAGTTAATGATTGAATAAGCTCATGGCGAGTTCTATGACAATAAAATATCCGTAGAAATCACCCTATTGCATCGTTGAATATTTGAGCTTAACTTTAACAAAATATTGCAATAACAATCATAAATATGAATGATGTCGTTATTTTAAGAAGTGGATACGTTTAGCTGTCACTATTTTTAAATTGCTGTTTTACAGCCACTGTTTCGCAGTCTACGTTTAGTTGTCACCATGTCAAAGATGCCGATTCAGAGCCGCTGTTTCGCAGTCAACGTTTAGTTGTCACTATGTCAAAGATTCCATTTTCGTGTTAGTATTTCGGAGCCATTGTTTTGCAGTCGACATTTCGCTATTAACACGTCTATATTGCCCTTTCGTTGTTTCACCTGTTATCAAAGAATAATCGGTTTCGAGAAACTCTTTGAGATCACTTCATAGATTTACAGTTGTGGCAAATACAATAAGCTCTGAATGTTTCATTTTATAATTTCCTTGAAGATAAAATTGCAAGGCTCATTCGCGCAATAATCGCCTATTTTCTAATATTTTTATTGTGTTTTTTATTCTCATTTTTACATTAATAGTTATACTGAATAAAAAGTTTGACTTAAAGAAATTGTGTGCTACAATAAAATCAAATTCTAGTCTTACAATATTTAAATTTAAATGGATGTGCATGGGTGGGACAGTGGTTATCGGCTCAGAACGAGGAATCAGAGAGTTCAAATTCCAGTTGAATTCGTTGCATTCATTTAATCGCAAATCTCCTTAAGAAAGCTATTAATCCGTCATTTCTCCCTCCAGCTATGGGTTAAATAGCAGAACAGGCTGGTTTCTATAACCTTGGTTGGCAACCAGTCTAGCGTAGAAAATAATGGCAACTACTGCGAGAAAACCTTCTGCCCAGACAATCATGTCTCTTTCGAGACGTGATCCTCCAAGCGTTTATCACGAATGGCACTTAACTGGCATATAGAGTGCGATTGATAAATTGTCTATATTGCGTAAAAATAGAAACAACACTGACATCTGACACCTTGTTTTAACAGATATCAGTCCGCCAGTTAAGTGCCAAACGTGATAAACGCTTGGGTGATCATGTCACGAAAGAGACATGACTGACTTTTAACTTTAAATTATATGTGAAACTCTTATTTAATAATTCTTAACGATATAGAAATTTAAACTTTTTAAAATTAGAGGCCAACACTTTGCCACTGGAAGCTCGATTTTCAAATTATTTTGTTGGCCAGAAATTCCCCAGGAAGCAGAAAGGAATCAACAAACCTTTATATCTTTTTGATAGAATTCCCAATGAGTACTGAAACTCGAACTTGCTCTACATGGCCGCGCGATCGGCGTATATTAAACTGTATTGCCAGCAGTTAAACAGCGTGTACAAAAAATTGATGAAGGATTCACCTACTTTGATCAATCGATGTGGGACTTTGCTTCAGCAAGACAATGCGAGGGCACGTTATCCCATGTTTACTAAGGATAAATTCAACTAGATAGACGGTGTCGAGATTCTTCAACATCCACCATTCAGTTCCGATGATGCTTTGAATGACCATTGCCTACACCGCTCAATGGCGCACTTTCTCCGCAATCAGCAATTCACCATTCTTGATAAAGTTAAGGTTGCTTGTTTACAGTTTTTTCTTGTTATTATTCAAAGCCAGCGGAATTATATCTTTAGTAGATTCGGATGCTGAATAATCGCTGGCAGAAGATCGTCAAAAACGATTGACTTTATTTTAAAGAATAAATATTGGTGTTGCTTCATAGAATTTGTTGTTTTCTTTCCGCATTCTAATTGAGAAGGATTTTCTGAATAACCTAATATATTATCATTTCGCAGATCAAATTAACTAGTATCGTTAACCTGACACTAAATAAACAATTTTTTTTTAATCATTTCACCCCGAGCAAGGCGGAAACGCCACTGATGTGCAGGGGGCTACATAAATGTAAAAAGATTAATTAGAAAAGAGTGAGGAGTACAACCTAGTTAGAAAGGAACAATAGAAAGCTGAGAAAGCAGGTGCGATGACAGATACATAGGTGGAGAGAAAGGGAAGGTTATACGGGGGTGGGGAGAGAGCTAGAGTCCAGTGGTTAGTAGATGAGTATTGACTTTGCATTTAAATTTTTGGGGGTTGTAGCCGTCAGGAAAGCAAGAATACGGGAACGAGTTCCACGGGCGGGAAGTGCGAGAGAGGAAGCTGCAGGAGTAGAATTGTCGTCTGCATTTGGCTAACCTGACTGTGAATGGGTGGAACCCAGTTGCCAGTCTGGTTGCACGAGTAAACACCTGTTGAGGAGGCATCAGTGACTTAAGTTCGTCTGAGCAGAAGCCATGAAAGTATTTATAGAACAGACAAAGGGAGGCCACATTTCGACGATGGGGAAGTGGCTGCAGTCGAGCCGCCAGATCTTTACCTATCACATTACAGACTCTCCTTTGGAGCCTGTCAAGAACACTGAGGAGAACGGCAGGGGCACCTGACCATAAATGGCAGCAGTACTCCATGCACGGACGGATGGTTGACTTGTATATATGCAGGATGAATTCAGGTGGAAAAAAAATCCTGGATCGACATAGTGACCCAAACTTCTTAGCAGTAGATTTGGTTATGGATTCAATATAGTGGTTCCATACAACAATGACAAAGATTAAAATGTTTAAATTCATATAATTCTAAGATAGGATATTGATATTCTATAACCCCTCTACACGCACGCCACTTGCGGATGATGTATCCCGTTCTCAGGGTCTTAGAATGAAGTGTTAACCACAGGGTCAACCTTGTGGTGGTCAATAGCATCGCTGGTTCAAGCTGGCTGTTGATCGCTGGCCTCTTTAATCCACATTCCCTCTACCCAAGTGGTGTTCTTGATCTCATCAGTGAATGAATGAATGTCGGCCGCATTGAGTCGAGAATAAATATCTTCGCAAACACAAAAAGAAATGAACGAAGGAATCATTTGGTCAGTTTTCAATTGGTTTATGTAGTTCTGGGCAAAACAAAATCCGTCCCGCATCAATCTCTAGAGTGACACCGGTTCTCATAAAAAATTCTAGAGCTGGGTTCAGATTCTTTAGATTCAGGAAATTTAGTGACGACCGACGGGGAAACCAGAGACCCCAATATGGGAATTCAGCTATCTGCTTATATGTATTTTGGTTCAAAACAGGCGTGGGGCCGACAGATTCTGGGGATTCGGTTATTTCCAAATTTTTGCATTGATCTCTATAAGGTTCTTTGTTCTCTCAGTTATGCATTTCTAGTAAACTTTCTAAAATTAGATAATTCTCTACCTTCTTTGAGAGTAGTCACAGGGAAGACTTCTCCCCTCAACTCCAACTTACTTCACTTTAAATCTTGTACCATAACTCCATGCAGGTGATGTTAAATTTTACCTCTTCCTTCTTAGTATTTGGCCTCAGCCTACAGGGTGTAAACAATAAATTGGCAGTAATTTTAATCCGCAATTTAGGTTTTTGTAAAGCGGCATTATCAATCTGAAATGTTAGTTGCTGTACTCTTTAGAGTCTGAAGTCCAGATTAGCCACATAAAAATACTAACAAAATGAGTGCCAGTGTAGAATGTAACCATAGAATGGTTATTGCAGAATTCTTCCGTGCCGGGCATAAGACGTTATCAGAGACACTGGCTATTCTCCTAGGACTGTTTATCGTGTTGTAGCAAATTTAAGGGAAGGTAAAGACATGCAAAGGAAGGTTCACAGGCCGAGAAGTGATAAAATCCGCACCAGAAGGTTTCTCAGTGGCTTGAAACGATCCATTGCAACAAATCGATCACAGTCAATGGCTGACCTGGTGAAAAATGTAGCCAAAATGACCATTTCTACTGCAGTACGGAAAGATCTTGGGATGAAGTCATATTGCAGAAGACGTCGTAACATTCTTACAGCGAAATCTAAGACCATTCGTAAAGAGAGAAGCCCCTTGATACTCAATCACCTGAAACACCATGGTGGTACCGTTCGCTTTTATATGAACGAAAAAAAGTTCGTTGTAGACGAAGTCGCCAACCGCAGAAACTCGAGAGTTATCGCCATTGACCCTTCTTGTGTTCCTCCAGTCATGCAGAGTAAACACTCTGCCTCTGTCATGGTGTTTGGGGCTGTTGCCAGCGATGGGAAAGTCATGTCCCCTCACTTCATTGAAGTGGGCCTGAAGATCAATACGGCGGAATATCTGAAGATTCTGGAGGAAGTTCTCTTACCTGGATTAAGAAGAACTATGATCCCAACAAAGTGATGTTCATCCAGGACTCTGCACCTGCTCATGGGTCAAAAACAATGCAGACCTTCTTGAAAAGAGAGTTGCCGCTTTTTGTTCCCTCAAATATGTGGCCCTCTAGTTCGCCAGATTTGAACCCCTGCGACTATTGGTTATGGCGTGATGTTGAGAAAGTCTCTAACGCTCGCCCCTATAACAGTATGGCCTCCCTGAAGACATTCATAAGGCGAGAATTCCGCGCTATCAAGAAAGAGTCAGCTGTCAAGGCCTGTCGTGTTTTTAGAGCCCGCATTCAGCAAGTTGTGGACGCATAGAATAAAATGTTTGTATTTAATAAAACAGTTAAATAAACATACACAAATCTTAAATGTCCCTTCTTTATCAAGGTTTAAAGTCTGAGATCTTAAAGTGCCAATTTATCGTTTACACCCTGTACTTCCTAAGGCAAACGCAACTGTCCTTGTGACGAATCTAATTGTTACAAGCGCATAGGCAAAAGAGCCTTGTTCTATTCTAGTCATTAATTTTAATTCACTCAATTCTTCGAGGAAGGAATAAAATTATCAGATTACTCACTTGACAAAGAGATAGCTTGTTTCTATAATCTCGATCTACAAAACAAACGGTTCGGGTTCGTTCCGTATTTAAATTTCCCGTTCGTTTTCGTCAGCGAAAATATAAGCCCCGTCAGTCTTTCTTCCCGCTAATGACATGTGTCCCCTCCCGATTCATCAATACAGAAATAAAACTATTTCTCAGTCCTGGATTTTATCCCTGTCCAGTGAAAATATAAGCCAGACTTTATCTCTTTTCTTTTTCAACGATATTTGTTTTCTCAAAGTTTCAAAAAAAAGTCAAAATTATTTTTCGATTGTTTCACCGCATGCCAGATCATCGATAGATAAAAATATTTAAACTCTTGGTGCATCGTCCCAATTCGCAATGGAGAGGAAACACAAATGGCGCCTTTTACTCCCCATCACCTAGACAAAGTTCATTCTCTCTCTCT
This sequence comes from Ascarosepion bandense, assembly GCA_037127315.1. Classification (NCBI taxonomy): domain Eukaryota; kingdom Metazoa; phylum Mollusca; class Cephalopoda; order Sepiida; family Sepiidae; genus Ascarosepion; species Ascarosepion bandense. Next base: position 6,103,856 of record JBBBDQ010001337.1, read on the forward strand.
CTCTCTCATTCTCTCTCTCTCATTCTCTCTCTCTCATTCTCTCTCTCATTCTCTCTCTCTCTCATTCTCTCTCTCTCTCTCATTCTCTCTCTTTCATTCTCTCTTTCTCTCTCTCTCATTCTCTCTCTTTCATTCTCTCTCTCTCTCATTCTCTCTCTCATTCTCTCTCTCTCATTCTCTCTCTCTCATTCTCTCTCTTTCATTCTCTCTTTCTCTCTCTCTCATTCTCTCTCTTTCATTCTCTCTCTCTCTCATTCTCTCTCTCATTCTCTCTCTCATTCTCTCTCTCTCTCATTCTCTCTCTCATTCTCTCTCTCTCATTCTCCCTCTCTCTCTCATTCTCTCTCTTTCATTCTCTCTCTTTCATTCTCTCTCTCTCTCATTCTCTCTCTCTCATTCTCTCTCTTTCATTCTCTCTCTCTCATTCTCTCTCTCATTCTCTCTCTCTCATTCTCTCTCTCTCATTCTCTCTCTCTCTCTCATTCTCTCTCTTTCATTCTCTCTTTCTCTCTCTCTCATTCTCTCTCTTTCATCTCTCTCTCTCTCTCTCATACTAGGAGTAACCTTTTATGACCCTTTCAGCTCACATTTTAACATTAACCACTTCATACACCAGTGACACAATTCAACTTGACTATATACATAATTTACAGTGGCTCAAAGGTTAAGAACGTTCATAAAATGACGATTTCGAAGTGGCTACTGTGAATCGTCATTCCCCACCCCCCGTGGATTTAATTGTATGATTGTTTGACTTTGTATGGCTTATCAACCTTTTGCAAGCTATCTAAAGTCAGTTTTGTTTTGTTTTTTTTTGTTTTTTAGATTTTAATATTTTGGGGGTAGATAATAGTGATTTTTAAGAATACACGTTTTACTCATTAACCGATTTCTGGGAATAAGAAGAACTGGACACATAGCTACCCCCCCCAAAAAAAATGTTTACATGTAAGTAAATATATCAAACCCGACTGGAAATGAAACTCTGCTTTCCGAATTTCAATTCCGATTCCCAGCCGTTATTTCTTGCTACAGGAATGGCGGTTTATCTCTTGTTTCCTGTTTCCTTCTAAAGTCTATTTCAGCTCTATACTCTTAAGCCTTGTCTTTTCCTACCCTAATATAACTTCACACATTAATCATCTACCTTAAGTAGCTCTTGGGCCTTGTATTGGTGAAACATTAGTAAATATAAATAGATAACAAATAAAATCGCACGCATATCCAAGCTTAGAACACCTGATATTCCCAAGCAGTCACCCATGTCGATAGTGATTAATCCCAACTTCGATGATCGTACTAGAAGTTGTTTCTCAACGGGATATGACCGTAAGCCCGTTTGTTTGTTTGTTTGTCTGTTTGTTTGTTTGTTTGTTTGTTTTTTTGTGGATGTATGTGTGTGCTCGAGTGTGTGTGCACGCGTGTGTGTTACTTTTTAGAGAATTAACAGATTTCTTTTTAATCCAACATTTTTTATCACTTCAAGCGTAAGCCAGTAGACAAGAACTACCTACCTAGAAAATATGGGCACCTCGGCGTGGTGTAATTGTTAGAAGCTTATCTCGCTAGAACCTATTACAACTGAGTAGTGAGTTCGATCCTTACTGGGTACCCCATACATTCGACTTTGTACCACATCTAAATGGCGCTTAGAAAATCTACTACCTACCTAGAAAATTTGAATTCAGTGTTTGATTTTACCATTTATGATAAAACTCGATATTAGCATAAAAACTTAGCTTACAAAATCACAAGTCGGTAGGGATCAAATTTAATATAGTCTCTAGAAATCCGAAAGAGCACTGAAATAGCAAAAATTCCCTTCCACTTGTCGCAACAGTGAAGTGGTTCTAAAAAAGGATAATACAATGGATGGAGTGTGTAAGCAACGAAGAAGTTTTAAATGAATCAGAAACAAAAAAGGGCAGTTTTTCAGAAAATCTTGAAACTTGAAATTTCTGAAACACAACGAGAAAAGATTTAAAAATTTGGTACTTACTAGACATCTTGAATTCAAGAGTTTCAGAGGAAACATTAAATAAAATACCTTACGACTTTATGTAAATGGATAGCAGAACAGGAAGTGGGCGGTACAGCAAAGGAATAAACATTGCTTCGCTTTGCAAAGAATAAGAAGTTTATTACCTCTTCTTCTATGTACCTTGTCCTTTGAGGACGTAGGCATTCATGGCCTTCCACGTCTCCCTATCCTTGGTGGCTCTTAGCACGCTTTCTCCTTTTACACCACGCAACCTCCGTTCTGTCATCCACATGCTCAGGCCCTTCAAATATGTTATCCGCTGCTTTCCTCTGTCTCTTTTTCCCTCTATCTAGCCTGTTAGTATCAGATTCTCCAAGCCCACCTTCCTCATTGCATGTTCCAGGAACTTTAGTTGTTTCTTCCTGATGCTCAATATTAATTTCCTTTTCGTTTCCATTCTTTCCAACACCTTATCATTGCTCACATGCTCGGTCCATTATATCCGCAGCATCCTTCTGTAGAACCACATTTCAACTGCTTTAAGTTTTTCCTTCATCTTTGTTGATATTGTCCAACATTCACTGCCATATTGAAGAACTGACATCACAAAGCAGAACAATAATTACACACTTCCTGAAAGAACACGAAACATAAAAGCAAAAGTCTTCAAGACTAACTTGATAAGCTCTATAATACGGTTATGTGTTTTGACATATACAAAGCTTAACTTGGATTTGTTGGTAGTGTAACGGTTAGTGACTCGGACAAAGAAATCAGCGAGTATGAGTTTGAGTTTTGTTTAACGGAATATCAACTGCTATGGGTTATTTAATGTCAAAAAGGTAGGGTTTTAAGATTTTTTTAATATTTGGTTATAGTGAGAAAGTTGGTTTAGTCAGATTTTAATGAAAAATTTTTTTTTTATTTTAGAAAACTGAAGATGTTTTCCGGTTTTGTATTCAAAAATGTATTACTGGTAATATTTTTTCCTTCAAAAATGTATATATTTCTATAAAATTTTATTCTTTTATTTTAATAGTGTTTTGACCCCAGTTTATGGATAAACTATTTGCCGATAACTGGGACCCTAACAGGTGCTACCATTCCGGGTCAGGGTCGACCCGAGAACAACAGCAATTAAGAAATGGTTCAATGCTCCTAACGACCTTCCAATCTGAGGCCTAGCTGCCGGATGTAGTTTATTGTCATACTCAGGACCGAGAAATCTGCGAACCGTGTTGAAATTCCAGTAGAGTTCGTTGCGTCCACTTTCACAAAACATGCCTTTAGGAAAGGCATGAATCCATCTCTTCATACGCCCCAGCAGAGTTGACTTTCCATTCTTGGTATTGGGGAAGTCTATGAGAAGGAAAACTCTCAATTTAATATCGATCAATTTAATATCATATCAATGAAGAGGGATGGGGTCCGTCAGGTTATCTTGACATACTGGTATGGTTTCAATGTTATGGAACTCATGATGCGATTAATCTCAGCTTCGAGTGTTACAATTCCAACTGATTGTGGAAGAATAGTTTCGTCAACCGTCAAAGTGAGAGGACTGTGTCTACTTTGAAAATTAACACTCCTGATGTTTACTGGAAGGAGGAAAACATACAAACATTTTCGTTGGGTCGCATACCAGGCTTTTAATAAATTATCCCAATAAAGTTCTCTGTAATGCCATTTATTTGATAAGTATGTTTGTGTGACATTGGAATCAGTAGAGATTGATCAAACTAAAAAGAAACAAAAAGACAAAGATATAAACAAAGAGGGAAGGAAGTTGGAAGAGTATACCAACGGAATGTTAATTTTTGAAATTACAGAAATATTGATTGAAAAGTTAAGAAGAAATTAAAAAGAAAACTAAGAGAGTTGAAAAATCATGTTTTTTAAGAAAATCCCAAGGAGAATCTAACCTAGAGTTAACTCAAACAGAATTTAGTAAAACTGGATAAAACCAAAAGTACCCGTTCTTCTCACCTCCCGCCATAAGAAGGAGATCATTATTCTTGATATATCAAAAAGAAAAGACATATGTTGTTGATAAAGAAAACCGAAATAAACTTTACGATTCCTCTGAACAAGAATATCTGTTTTGAGTCAGCCACCCAGAAGGTAAGTACCATCTACATAGATAGAAGCCAGTCTGGTCGATCGAAAAATCACAGCATGGGACAAAGCTGATAAGGAAAGACTAATGACATAAAATCCCTTTCGTTTTTGCTACGCTATCTGGAAGTTGCATTCGTCAAACCAGCCCTAGGAAAAGGCTGAGGTTATATGCTGAGAAAGTGGAAGAAGGAAGACAGAATAACACTATCCATATAGAGTGGTAGTACGAGATGAGATGTGAGTTGATTTAGAGTTAAAAGTTCCCCTGATCACTCTAAAAAAGATGGAGAATTAACCTTTTGGATAAACCACTTAAGTAAAGATATTTTGGGAATATGGAATTTTAGGAAAAGTTTAATGTTACTAGTAGAAAACAACCAAACCCAAATTCTGATCAACCTCACTCCTGCCAGACGCAGGACTCTATATAAGCTGGGGATGTAGGAAAGCTGATAGAGAAACCCAGATAAGAGACAGTACCTCACACTACTGCTACTGAAATCTACATCATTCGTCGATACCTCCTGACCAGGTCCACAATTATGTGCCGGACCTGAGACAAAAACTTAGAAATTCAAGTTACTTCTAACACAAGCTGCAGACTCCGAAGAGGATCTCGGTGTCATTTGAGAAGAGTTAAAACCGCTGAATACAACAAATTATATATAAACCAAATTGTTCTTACATTTTTAAAACGAGTTAATTCTTTATTTCAAAGGATTCTTTCTTTGTGTGTAATTCCCAGCGGTTGAACCGGTTTTCAGTTGAAGTTTGCTTCATCCGCGATCCTCTCATCCTCTGAGATCAAAAACAACGTTGCCGTTGTGTGGTGTGGCTGGTCGTGAACTGACAAATGCCAGCTACATCGAGTGGAACCGTGCTACCAACACGATACCAGAGGCAAAACGAGTGAAGCGTTAACAAGTGAGTCAGCTAGATGGTGACAACGGTGATCTAAAGGAACTTGAAGACCAACGCAGGTCATAGAGCTACATTATTGGCTACCGTTGACTAGGATCGACGTTTAGGGCTTTACATTTGAATGGATGGTGGAACAGGATTGATGTAAGGTAGCCAAAAGAAATATCAATAAACGCAACAAGGGATAAAAAGTTGTGAAGGGCCATGTTCGTCCATGTCCGAAAGGAACACGTCACAAAGAAAAAGAAATATATGCAAATGGTTGTTACGTTTCGATTACCAAAAGAATATAGCAAATTCATGCTTACTGAAGTGTTCTTTTCAATCTATTAAAGATAGCTTTAGATAGCACTGGTATGGATCACCCTTTGGGGATCGAACCCACTGATTCTTATTTCATTACACAACGCTGAAGCGACGAAAATGGCTGGCTATTCATATTGGTCTTTTCATACCTTTTGCTTTTTGTCTAAATTTATTGGTATTTTACTCCCCCCCCCTTACGTTATAGCATTGATTTTCTTCTTTCACGAATAAGATGGATGTTATCCCCGATTTTTGCTCCGTTAAAAGCTTTTTGCAGTGCATAAAGGAATTGTCTTTCTTATTCGTTCCTTTAATTGACTTTACCTGTTTTCTTTTATGTTCCGGGTAAATGTTTAACATCAAAGCAACAGGGAGATTTTTTTTTTCTTTTGTATTTTACAGTTCTCTTCGAAATCATCTGTAATCCATATATCGAACTTTTAAAGTTTTCTATTCCAAATTCATGTACTTATATATTTACTCGAATGGTACCTGTAAAAATGATGGTCAATCGAGCATGTACCTAAACTTCAGCACATCTGTAATGTGATAGGTCCCGACTTGACAGCTCGACTCTAGCCATTTTCTCACCGGCGGGATGTGGCTTCCCTCTGTCTATTCTGCAAATATTTTCATGGCTTCTTCTCCGACGAACTTAAGTCATTGGTTCCCCCGCCACAAGAATTTACTCGTGCAACCAGACTGACAACAAGGTCCCACCCATTTACAGTTAGATCAACCAAATGCAGCCGACGATTCTACTCCAGCAGCTTCTTTTCTTGCCCTTCTTGCTTGTGGAACTCTCTTCCATATATTTGCTTTCTTGGCGGCTACAATCTCCAGGAATTTAAATGCAATGTCAATTCCCATCTCTTATGCAATTGATTCCAATTCTTTCTACATCACCCCGTATATCTTGTTTTGTTTTTTTCTCTCTCTACTTCGCAACTGTCTTCACACCTGTGTTCCTATCCTTCTTTTGCTTTTTCTTTGACAGCCCCTGTAACTGGATCGTCTTTCTCCTTACTTTCCTCCTCTCTAAACTTTTACTCTTACGTAGCCCCCTGCGCATCAGTAGCGGTACCACCTTGCTTGGGGTGAAACGATTAAAAATAATTACTTTTTTAAATCGAGTTTTACTGTACTATAAACGTTTGAATAAGCAGCATAGGCGAAAATGCTAAACAGTATTATACAAGTACAAATAGATGGAAAAAGTTCAAAATATTTTTCTTTCCCTTGTGACAATAATATACAGACGTCAACCCAATACTCGTTCATAGAAAGAAAAAAAAGTGATCAGTTGATGAAGAATAACTTTTTGACAGCTTTCAGTTGTATGCGCGTAAACATCGCTTTATTAAACACTGAGTGCGCATGCTTGCCCGGAAACTGACTCTTTAATGGCGTCCAAACAGCTACTTGAGTAATGATCTTAAAGAGAAAGACAAAGATACGCTATGATGTGGATTTTTGAAAGCAAACAAAAAGAATTATTATTTAAGAAGAAAGAAGATTAATAAGAACGCTGTGTTGCAACAAGATGAATGGCTCTTCAAAAGATTCTGATTTTAACGATAAGCCTTTAATCGATTTCCCTTATCATCGTTTAATTGTCTCTCATAGTTCCGTTGTGCTTTGGTTCGAATAACAGGGAAATTGAAGACTGTGTGATTCAATTATAGGTACTTGATAAAGGAATCATTTTCTATAGCCATCTATTTATCAATGTTAATCTGTTCGCATCGATTTGCTCGAGATCTCACTTCTTTCTCGTGATATTTTGATTGCCTACTGTTGTACCATTTGTATCTGACGAGCCGCGTTAAGAACATCAAAGCGGTGAAATATGTATTATCCAAGGTAATAATCGAAAATCCTTTATAAAATATTACTCTGTTAAATTAAATAAATAAATTTAACATTCAGTTCTCTCGAGTTCGTCTCTTTTGGAATTAATTTACCCGGATTACATACCAAGTGTACTATGATATATATATATATATATATATATATATATATATATATATATATATATATATAAAGAGAGATTTGTACCCACAGAAACTGTAGCGACACTGGCTAATTAATATGCCTAATTTGCATAAGTGCAATAGAGAGCCTATATAAATCGTGACTGAGAATAAGTATGGATAGGCCTAGCAACTGATTAGTGCTCAACCTCATTTCATGTCAATGGTGTCACTGATAGGATGCCATTTGTCTCCAGAAGATCCAGATTTTGTAGATGTATGGATTCACTGTTTTTCTGCCAGTGCGAGAAATAAAAAGTTGAAAGACAACAAGGAAGGCGAAAATGAAATTACGGATTTATTTTTGGCTACAGCAGGATGCGAGGTGATAATGAAAGTCTCCACCATGGCATATCCGACAAACTTGGAAGACCTGACTTTCAAAAAATAAGTCAAACTATAAGGAGAAATATGAGACCCAAGAAAAGACTAGTAGTGGTGAAAAGAACGAAATTCATGTCATTGACACAAGAAATTGACGAACCAATTATAAAGTATCTACACCGTCTACGAAATGCGAGTAGATATTGCGGATTTGAAAAACTCAGACAAGACGGACAAACTATTGAAGAGGACTTGATTCAATTAAGGTTAATTGACGGTATGTGCAATGCATCACACTTATATAAAATAATGGAACAACTACAAATAGGTAATGTCTTTAAATACATGCGTTGACTTTATGCAGCAACAAGAATTAATACAGAAATACAACCTTCATGAAAGTCAATCCAGCGGACAAATATCCGCTGAGACGTACATGGGAAAAAAGATATGAAAATGTTCGTATTGTGGACGTAATGACAAAATGAAAAAGGAACAATGCCCAGCGTTTGGAAGAACCTGTAAAAATTGCTTTAAAAAGAACCACTTTCAAGCAGTATGCAAAGTAAAAATAAAAAATGCTGAAAGAGTTGAAGAAAACGAAACCAATATGGAGGTCTTTACATTAAAAAATAAGAATATAGAAAAAAATTGAACAAAAGAAAAGACATTATATTAAAGGTTAAAATTAATAACTACAATTTAGATATGCAAATAGATACTGGGAGCGAAATAATGCTGATACCAAAAAGATTTTGGAAACCCATTGGAAAGCCACCCTTACAAAAGAGCAGTTTACAACTCTGCCAATTTGATGGGTAGGTCATAAAAACTTTAGGGTACTTTAAAGGTTCAGTGGAGTTAGAAAGTAAATTTGAAGTAATATCTATAATTGTCACAAGTTGTAAAAAAAACCAGACTTCTTGAAAATGACATGCTTAACATAAATTCTACTAAAGTAAATAATGAGATAAAAATGAAAAACACCGGAAAGTTAAAAAACTATGAAACGAGTTTAGAATTAAAAGAAAACGTCTCTCCTTATTATGAGGCACAAAAAGTACCAGTATATTTGTTGCCATTAGTAGTAACAAAACTACAAAAATTAATAGAACAAGACCTTCTTGAACATGTTCCCCCTGGGAGTAGCAAGTAGGCATCACCCATTGTAGTGTTGAGGAAGACAGATGGTGATTTACATATTTGTGGAGATTACAAAATAGGTGTAAATCATAAAATCTGTTCAAATTCATATCCCATATCAAATGTTGAAGTTGCACTGGCAGGAATGAGTGTTTTTGCAAAAATAGATTTAAAACAGCATACCACTAAGTACTGATAGACGATAACTTCAAAGAAGTAAACACGATAAATACACTAATAGGGTTACTAAGATGGAAAAGAATGCCCTATGGAATAAAAACCACAAGCGCCATATTTCAGACGGCCATCGAACAGGTACCTTTTGACCAACACTTTTTCAAAGGTATACGTTAGCAAATTAGAAAACAGTCAAAGTCCTGAGAAGGGAAATTTAGAACACGATTAAAAAAGAAAACTTTCAATTACAAGCGATTAAAATTAAAGCGGAATGAAGTATAGAAGTATAGACACCCATACATACACACAGATATATATATATATATATATATATATATATATATATGTATGTGTGTGTTTCTGAGAAGAGGTAGTATTTACATTGTTTACAGGTATTGGACTCACAACTCTCTTCACCCAAAGAGTTAAAGTTAAAGAGAGATAACTAAGATATCCGGAAGTGTCATGACTCATGGAACGAGAACAATATACACTAGTGATCGAAATAAACGGTTCAGTTCGGAATTCTAATCACCTGAGGAAGCCCGGAGTGAATATGACTGTAAAAATGAAGACAACAGTCCAAACAATGGAAATAATACCAATTTATCTATCTATCTATCTCATTATACAGGGTGTCCATAAAGTCCGTAGCCATTTTAAAAAAATTATAACTGTATTTGTATTTGTGATAGAAATAATCTGTAAACTTGAAAGATAATACAGTGTTTCAACAAGATGGAGCTCTTTGTCACTTTGCTGTGCGTGTTAGTTTCTAAATCAGGAATTTCCTAACAGATGGAGCGGAAGGGGTGGACCATTTTATTGACCCCCACGTTCGCCAGATTTGACACCATTAGATTTTTTATAGCAACATGTGAAAACAATTGTCTGTGCAACCAAACCTAGTTCATTAGAAAATTTAAAAGCTAAAATAATTAAATGTGATTTCAGGCGTTATTGTAAATCACTTGGCAAATGTTTTCCGTGAACTGAAAAATCGTATTACCCTTGGTATTGCTAATGATGGAGGGCATGTGGAAGCTTAAATAAAATTTCAATAAAACCTTAAAAATATAGATTTACTTCTTTCTACTCCTTTTTACAAACTATTTATATCGCAAATACAAATAAAGTTATAATTTTTTTAAAGTGTGCACGAACTGTATGGACACCCTATATATATATATATATATATATATATATATATATATATATATATATATATAGTCATCCGCAGACAGATCTGTTTCGCTGTATCACAGCTCATCAGTAGGGTTAGAGAGCCGACTGCTTTTTACCCAGGATGGAAACCCAACCGAATTGGTGTCAATCGGCGATTCTACCTCTGAGCTATTGGCGCTCGGTAGAAGGAGGCAGACTATATATATATATATACGCACGCTTACATTCCTGTTTCGCTGTATCACAGCTCATCAGTACTGCTAGACATCCGATTGCTTCCAGCCGAGATCGAAATTTGACAAGTTTGTTCTTTTAGGATGTAATCAGTCATTAAACCTGTCATGTTATAATTATGTTGTTTATGTGAGACTACACGTCGTCACGAGCGAAAGATGCTTGGAATTTTAAGGCTTTTTATTCCAGCAGTTTTCACTTAGATTCTGTTTCTTTTTCTTTCCATCACTTTTGTTAATAAATAACCCACACTGCGATAATAGAGGTTCTGCTAGGAAGGATGAAATTTTTAAGAGCCAAGGTGCAAATTTACTGAAGATGACCTTGCGATCAATGCTCACCCTAGACATTTTCATAGTTGCGTTGGTTGCCCATCGTAACGAGACTGATCACAATTTTGAAATAAAAAATGCTACTCTACTCAAAGGAGAAAACAATTCGCGATGATGAAAATTTTCAAGGCATACCTTTGATCGCAAGGGAATCTTCAGTAAATTTGCGCAAAGGCTCTTACATTTCACCATTACTAGCTGAGCTTCTATGGGATATCTACTAACAAACGTGATAGAAATAAAAAAATAATCTAAATGAAATTGGCTAGATCAGAAAACAATGAATTTAAATTTCCAAGCATTCCTCGTTCGTACGCATGAGTAATCGCACCAACATAAATTTATTCCGATGAAATTCTGAACGAAACGCCACAAGAAAACTTTTTCCACTTTGTCATATATTTCCCCATATATATATATATATATATATATATATTAAAAAAGGATTAATTCAATGATGTTGAATGGCCATTTCGATATGAAGATCCCCACGGGGGATAACACATGACCTCAGCAACAGAAAAATCCTTTCAGAAACTGGAGAAAAATTAGTCTACTTTTCCTTATCCCTATAAAAACGTAAAATCAGTTATTAAAATTCGCCTGAAGAATCCACTCATGGCAAAAACCAAGTTAGCGAAATAACTCGTTTATAAATGAAAAAAAAATATATATATGTGTGTGTGTGTGTGTGTGTGTGTGTGTGTGTGTGTGTGTGTGTGTGTGTAAAAAAGAAAAAGTAGGAAGCGATTAATATGCTTCGATTATAATTAAGCTTCATCAGAAATTATATATGGAGGAGAATATTCTGATATTTTTTACAGATTGTTTTTCATTGGTTACATAGACGTCACGTTTATTTGCCTTGTCTGATACCGTTTGTGTGTATAATTACTGTGTATCAGAACTCTAGTTGGTCTACGTGGGATTTAGTTAATAATGAGGGTTAATGCCTGTATGGGCGTCTTATTTCTGTCCGTATCTTAATTGGAGCATGTCGTACGTAGAAGTCAAAAAATTTAGCCTACACCGGTTGTGGTTGTGGTAACTTAACTAGATTGGTGTTGTATATACAATACCAATCTAGTTGTACGTCAATATCCATGCGGCCGAGGTGGCAATATGGAAAGCTCATTAGAACAATTGCCATGAATATATTTGTATAAAAAATAGAAAACAGAAGGAAGCCATATGCCAGCGGTTGTAAATTTTCAGATCAGGACTGATTGCATTAAAGACCCCTCTTTCGATTTTAATCTTGTCAGGAATTTTGATATATAGCAAGTGCATTAGACCAAATATGACAGCAATATTCAATGAAAAGATGAATGATGGATTTTTAAATGTGCATGACAGATGCTCGTGTGGATGTGCGTTGTGGAGCGGTGGATATCGGCTTAGAGCGATAAATCGGGGAGCCGAGTTCGTATTCCAGTTGGTGTAGTCGCACACACACACACACACACACACCTATATATATATATATATATATATATATATATATATATATATATATATATATATATAATAAAAACTTATTTATAAATGGAACTTTCTGTGTGTGTGTGTGTGTGTGTCCGTTACCTATAGACTCCGAAACGGCTGAACCGATTTTCTTGAAAATTTACACAGTTGCACTATAAGCGTCTGCGAGTGTTCTTAGCTGGGTTTTGTGTCGAGGTACCCCCGATAAATATCGATAATCGATAATTGAAAAAATCGGATTATAGAAGGAGTGGTCCGATTTTAATCAAATTTCATACACTCATAGACAAAGACATAAGAAACGATATTCAGAAGTTTCAAGGTTGCAGTTCTTACAATAGTGCAGAAAATCGATAATATATATATATATATAAAAGCTTTCATTACATCCGAGCAACGCCGGGCTATACTGCTAATATATATATATATATTATAAATTATTACGCTAGAACATTCCAAAAAACTACAAACTGCTACAAAATTGTACATTTTATTTCGATATTGAAAGAAGAATGTCTCATCAGATAGTTAACAATGATGGTAACCAGACATTTTTCTTTTACTGTCAAACAAAATGCACAAATTTGTAGTAGTTTTTCACTTGTTCTAACGTAATAATTAATTAAAAAATATTAATTCCTCTATTTTTGTTTTTAGCACAGTTTTAAATTAATGTTTTGAACGTTGCAATTTTATTATTCGTTCTTATTCATTTGGATTATATATATATATATAAAATTAAATTTGTTTTTATTTAAAATTATAGATTTTTGTTGTTGTTGCTTCGAATTAGAGAATTATTTTCTCTTTCTAAGAATTTTTACTTATTGTATATTCCAAGTCTACTGCAGTGTAGCATTTTAATTAAAAATTGAACAATGACAACCATTGCCTGATGAAATACCGAATTCCAATAAAATATATATTTGCTATGCAGCTTCTTCTACAATATATATATATAGAGAGAGAGGGGGGGATAAAGAGAAAGAGGGAGAGGGAGGGAGGGAGGGAAAGAAAGAGAGAGAGGGAGAAAGAGACAGAGAGAGAGAAAGAGACAGAGAGAGGGAGAAAGAGAAAGAGACAGAGGGAGAAAGAGAAAGAGACAGACAGAGAGACAGAGAGAGAGAGAGAGCGAGAGAAACGATGAAAAAGACGTTTTGCTTGCCGCCGTGGAGAATAAACCGAAGATTTTGACGGGAGATATTGCTAAGTGTTTACAAATCGATATCTGAACTACCTTCTGCTATTTGAAGAGACTTGGGTTCGTTTCCAAACTCGACGGGTGGGCGCCACATTCTCTGGCGGGACAGAACAAGGTCGATCGTCTTCCTGCGGCGATTTCTTTGCTGTTACGCCACGAAAAGGAGCCGTTCTTGGACAGAATTGTCACAGGCGACGAAAACTGCATCGTTTATGATAACGTTCGACGTCAACAGAACGAGGAACCAGTTTGTGAATATTCAGAAGTCGTGGCTAAAGCGCGCTTGCATCATTTATTGTACGTTTGGTGTGATTGAAACCGGATAATTCACTTTGTACTTCTTCTAGGCCGCGAAATAATGGCTGCAAGGAAGTGTTACGACCAACCCACCAATCTCAAAGTTGCTATTCAAGAAGAACATTTTAAATTAGGTACGTCCACTAAATCGCGAAAAAAACTGCATAGTTACTTTTAAATTGAATTTTTTAAAGTGAAAAAGTTTTCTTGAAACAATTATTTTAGTTTTAATTAAAAACTAAATGATTAAATTTACTATTTCCAGTAAGCAAAATACTCTCTGGTTTATTTCAAACAGAAATTATATTAACTGGAATATAAAAGTTTGAGATTTTTGTCAATTTTTTAATTTTGCCGCCATTTTTGAGCGATTGACACATTTGTAAACAAAAGTTAATTCTCGGTTTTAAAAAATCTTGCAAAAATAAAATATATATCTGTGACACATTACTTTTGAAAATTAGCAAATTTTGTGTTAAAATAATCTAATTTACACAATTATTACTAGTATTTATTGCGTGAAATTTAGAATAAAACTATTTCTTAATCCCAAATTTGAACTTTTTGACCTGTCCGCGCTGGAAATCAAGAACTTTTTGACAGGTACTTGATTAGAGATAAAAAAAATTGTATGGCGTTTATAAGTGACAAATTTGTACAATTTTTTTTTAGGGTAAGGGAAGAAACTGTGACCATTTAATTTGTACATAGGAAATACCATACAAAAAAAAACATCAAATGCACAAAAAAAAAATCTTTAAATATTTCAAAATATGGGGGCAGAAGGATTTTTATTTTTCAATTTTCGGTAAACGAGATAATCATCCATTCTTAACTAAAAAATCTAACCGCATCTATTTAAAGATTTTTAAAATATTTAAAAGCTTTATAAATTATTATAATAACAAAAAAAAGGAAAACAATTCTTTTAAAATTTCATTAGTTATCGAAATTTATTTCTCTTCAGACTATAATATCTTTAATTTTTATTATTTATTCAAACAATTTTATTGCCTTTTTATTTTACTCTTCGGAGTAGATTTTCAGATACAGGAACAAAATTTAAAATAAAAAAATAAGTGATTTATATTCCCCAATGAGTCCTACTTTAACTAACAAAATGATAGACCGCAACACTGAAATTTTTTCAAATTTCATGGATTTGGTGGGTAACAAAGGTAAAAAAAAATATTTTTACTAAAATTTTTATAATATTTTTACTAACATTTTTATAAATAATAATTTCAAAAATAATATTATTTATTTGTGAATAAGTACTGAAAGTTTCATTAAAATCCGACAATTATTTGATTTTTGCGAGAATTTCCTAATTTGTCATCGGCAAAAATGTGAGTGATGTAATATTACGTTTTCCACTGTAAAGAGTCGTAACGTTTTGGTTACCCGCTAACTCAAATCAAAACAAGATTTTCTGGCAAAATTTCGAAAATGTTAGAATGGATTAAAATTTTTTTTTTAAATTATGAAAAATTACTTTGATCTTTCCTCTTAATAATAATATAAACATTTTGTTGGAAAAAGTTTGTTTTATTATGTTTGGGACCTTTTTCATTCATAGTATGCTGGGTTTTTTTTGTTTTTTTGTTTTTTTAGCGATTTATTTTAAATGTGAAAAATCAAAAGGTATCATATTACACTATGGCAACTACATGTTGCAAAACAGATCTTTCAGATGCTTGAAGAGTTGAAATAGGAAACAATCCTGTACCCACCGGATTCGCTTGACTTTGATTCCTTCGAAGTTTCGTTTGATCCGGTCTCAACAGAAATATTTTTAAAAAAAAATTGGCTCTGCACTGTCAATCGATAACTAAACCAAAATTTTCTTTGAAAAATAAAAAACACAAAACCCACGAAGTTTCTACGAAAATGTCATCAACAAACTTATAAAACAATGGAAGACGGCTGTTGAAAACAATGAAGACTGTGTACTTAACTAATACATAATGAATGTTTTTTGCGTGTGAATATGTAAAAGATTATTTTCAATTCTCTAATCGAGCACAAACATTTGCAATGATTCAATATATATATATATATATATTTGAATCATATCACCCCGAGCAAGGCGGTAACGCCACTGATGTGCAGGGGGCTACATAAGAGTAAAGAGATTGGAAAAGAGAAAACCGAAAACCGCATCCTAAACAGGAAACAAGGGATGAGCCTCTTCACCTGTTCAATAGATGTGGGTGGAGTGTGAACCGGGCGATAGTTTAGTCTATCTACTAATTGATAAAAATTGCCTTTTTACCACTCATTTATTAAGCGATGGGTATTGTCCCGGAGACACTTGAGCATAGGGGACCTGTATATGTTAAGTGACTTGTGTTATAGAAGCCCCTTTTTATCAAATACTAAAAATAGAAATTTCTACAAGCCAGGCATATTGCGATTGATGAAAATATATGTCATAGAATTTGAGTTGGTTCTCGAATAAAAAAAGAAAGTGGGAGAATATTCCCTTTTAAACTAGAAGACATCAGATATGATGACTTTCTTCAAAAAGACACTCCATCTACAGAAGTGGAAGGGCTGCTTTGTCTCGCCAGTTCATTTCACTTTCAGACAATTTCGCTTACACGAAAAAGATCAAAGAATTGAACCTGACTCCCAACGCATTATCCTAGTACAGACTCGCCGGTAAAACTCTCATTTCTATCTGTTAATATTTAGGATTAAGACTGCTGCTGACTTTCTGTTAGAGATCATTTTTTTCTCTTTGGTTTGATTTTATTCTTAAATTTCCCCCTACTAAATCAATATAATTAAAAGAAGCCTGTCACAGATGTCTGCTAATTTCTGCAGCCACATCACTCCTTACATCTGGCTACCTAACACCCCAGACTGCTACCCGCATTGATTATTATGTGTGGCACAGTTGAGCGAGAAACCAACAAAACTTGTAACACCAAAGATGAACTGAAGGCAATGATTATGGCAGCGTTCACCAACTTAAACAAGCACACTCTCCAGAACAGATGCAAGACATTCTGAAATCATCCCGTGGCTGAAGCCATACTTCTTCGTATGTCAAGATGTTTTTGCGTCATTTTGCTAAATATATCTGTTAAAATGGGATATCAATGTTATTTTCATTTTTGCGCAATTTAGATGACAATTCATCCATCGCACTCTGTATATGTTTAATTTTATCGACCATTTACTTTTTATTTCTGTAAGTTATTGCCGTAGGAGACTGAGCACACTGGTTTGCCTAGGGGACTATAAAGTTAAGACGGCCCTTCTCAGTTGTTGCTATTATTATTATTATTACAATGGAGCTTGCTGAACATTTTCGACAAGCATCTCAAGGAGCACATTCCAAAAGACATTCAGAATCTACTGAACTTATAACCCTTAAAACGCATGAGGATAGTTACTTCATGCCCCGAGGAAATGAACAGTATGACAGAAGAGTTTCATCGGATTTATACTAAACTGTTTGATTATTTCCTCTTAGTTTGCTTATTTCGAGGTTTAACGACCTATCAATCCTTATGGGATCATTTTAATGTCATAACCAAGGATTTTGAGCAAGGTTATTTTACTTTTACAACATTTTCTTTTCGAGTATCAAGATTCATTACGATTTGTTTTTTTTTAAGAACAGGATCCCCAAGTCCTACCCTTGTTATTTAACCCGCAACTGGAGGGAAGGGACGGATTAATACCTTTCCCAAGGCTTAAGTGAATGCAGGGTACTCAACTGGAATTCGAACTCGGCTCACTGATTTCTCTTTCCGAGCCGATATCCACTGCACCACAACGCACATCCGTCACTATACGCTTACAGCAATTGGTATTCCCAAGCGGTCACCCATCTAAGTACTGACCAGGCTCAAGGTTGCTTAACTTCGGTGATCGAGCGGGAGCCTGTGTATTCAACGTGATAGGCCGTAAGCCAATTCCTCTTAGTAACAAATCAACTAACGGAAAATTCCAAAATGAACAAAATTACCATTACATTACGAAGGTTTCAGTTGCATACCTTCAATAAAATGTTCAGCAGCCTTTCATTCGTTTTGACGTCTTCATTACCAAGAGAGCTGCTTTTCATTACAAAAAAAGCAACATTTATACGAAAACTTGTAATTTTTGTAGAGTCATGTTTTATATTTGAAATGTTTTTAAAATATAACTTGAAGACAGGCATACTGTTGTAATATGTCGAGATCTCGTCAATATTCAGTTGAGCTGGCTAGATGTAACCGTAAATTCTATGCTAACAATTTCTTTTCTGACACTTTTCGCTTGTGGAACTCACTTCTGGCTCCATGCTTTCCAACCAACTTTAATCTGCAAAAATATAAATGCAGTGGTAATCGCTGTCTCCTATCCTCTTGATTACTCTTCGTCTTCACGCCCATTATTCATGTTTCTGTTCCTAGTTCTTCTACACTCTGTAGACCCTTGAGCCATAGTGGCATGAGATGACCTCGATAAAAAATGTTGGTTAACATAATCAAAAACTGTGCTTTTTTCTTTCTTTTTTTTTTTTCTTAAATGGCGCTCATTTTTTAACTTTTGAAAAATTTTGGAAGAATTACGTCAATCATTTTGTTTTTATTATTATTATTATTATTATTATTATTATTATTATTATTATTGCTGTCTCGCTATGTTGCCCTTGCGCTATTTTAGCTTTTGTCGTAAGCGAAACAACGATTCTATTTCAGTCTTCGAATCTATCATGGAAGCTAAATTGTTGCTGAAAATAGGCGGTCTTCGTTTAAGTAATCCCATTTCCAGTGTCCTGTTGATTTCTGGATAAGAGCAGCACGGGCGAAGTTGTTTGGAACACACCCGACGAAACTGATTGGTCAGGTCACCTGAGGCCTGAACTCTCTTTGAAGAATACCAAAAAGAGGTCAGACAAGGTTAAGTAAGTAAGGAAAGGCGAAACAAAAACAATTGAAGATAATCATTTCAACCCTTCATACTGGAATCTATTTTTAAAACGCAGGTTTTTATGATGCCAAATACCAGGTTAATTTTCTTGAGATTCTGGCAAGTTTAAATTATTTATGGTTTCCGGCAGCAGAGAATAAATAAAAGCACATTAAATACTTTTCCATTCGTTCATTTCTATCACTCAATTCTTTCTTTCTTTCTTTCTTCTCCCCAACCCTTCCTGTAGTTGCCACTTATCGTTTGATTGGATTAATATTTTTAAAGTTACTTTCTAATTAATAAAAAACGTAGTTTTAGATGAAATATGAAAACTTGTATTATATAACAGAAATTATTTAAACTGAATTTTGCTCGATTACAGCATCTTTTCTTTCAGGCACATTGTTTATTATTTTCGAATTATTATTGCTTTTGGTCACTGCTTTTCCATGGATTATATTCTCTGACCTTGGACACTGCTTTTCCATGGTTTATATTCTCTGACCTTGAATACGGCTGCATACAGAAATACAACCACATTCCTTCAATGCAAAGCTGGTTTTCCATTTTTAATTTTCCAAAAATAATATTTATTTTAATGTAAATAGATTTTTGTTTTTATATTTCTGGACCTGGAGAACAGCTGTCTTAACACAATTTCGCCTGTCACCCGGCGTCTGCATTCCTGATTTTTCAAAACAATATTTATTCAATGTAAAAACACTTTTTCTTTGCCAGCCTGCATTCCTCGATTAAATGCAGGGCAAAACTATTAGTGGTTTGTATTAGATTAATTTATTTATTCAAGTAAATTAATTCCACCCTCACCGAGTAGCATACTTCTGTCAATATGAGTTGAAATAATGTAAAATGAATAAAGTAAGGACTTAGAAAAAAAGACACTCATTGATGTTTAAAGGCTATGGTCTTAGAAATCATAAAGATGGGAGTTCGATCCTCAGCATCTATACAGTTACCTTTTCCCAACAAATATCGGAAAAAGAAGGTAAATTTTGGTATTTTAATGTTTAATTCAAAATACATTATTCCTTACTTCTGACCTAACTCCCCAGAATACAGCCCCCTTGATTATTATGCGTGGGTGCTTTTGTTTGAGAGACAAACGAAATTCCTTGTAAAACCAAAGATGAATTGAATACAATGATTATAGCAGCATTCACCAACTTAAACAAAGAGACCGTTCAGAAGAGATGCAGGGGATTCCAAAGTTAAATGGAGGCCGTGGTTGAAACCGATGGCAATTTTATTGAATAATATATGCTGTTTAGTATTTGATGATATTTTTGTACGATTTTGGTAAATATATCTGTTAAAGTGAGATGTCAGCGTTGTTTTCATTTCTGCTGCACGTAGACGACAACTTATCGGTTGCATCCTGTATATATTAGTGCGTGTGTGTTTGTGTGTTCTTATGTGTGTGTGTGTGTGTGTGTGTGTGTGTGTGTGTGAGTGTGTGCGTGTGTGTGCTGTGCTGTGCTCTGTGTGTGTGTGTGTGTGTGTGTGTGTGTGTGAGTGTGTGTGCGTGTGTGTGCTGTGCTGTGCTCTGTGTGTGTGTGTGCGTGTGCGTGCGTGTGTGTGTGTGTGTGTGTGTGAGTGAGTGTGTGCGTGTGTGTGCTGTGCTGTGCTCTGTGTGTGTGTGTGTGTGTGTGTGTGAGTGTGTGCGTGTGTGTGCTGTGCTGTGCTCTCTGTGTGTGTGTGTGTGTGAGTGAGTGTGTGCGTGTGTGTGCTGTGCTGTGCTCTGTGTGTGTGTGCGTGTGCGTGTGTGTGTGTGTGTGTGTGTGTGTGTGTGTGTGAGTGAGTGTGTGCGTGTGTGTGCTGTGCTGTGCTCTGTGTGTGTGTGTGTGTGTGTGTGTGTGTGTGTGTGAGTGAGTGTGTGCGTGTGTGTGCTGTGCTGTGCTCTGTGTGTGTGTGTGTGTGTGTGTGTGTGTGTGTGTGTGTGTGTGTGTGTGTGTGTGTGTGGCATTCGAATAAATGCTGGTTACATCATGCAATAGTAACACAGGCACAGAAAATTGATTACGTTCATTCATTAGAAACACTTCGATGGCTGCAAAAATTCGGAATAGTTCTAAGACTTCAACAAACAAGGAAAAAACTCTTCTCTTGTTCAACAGACATAGGATACGGGCCACCTTAAAAAGGAAACTGGTCTATCGTTTTCGAGAAGTTCTTTTGACTTCCATGAGCATATCTGACGCTAACCCCCAGGAGAATTATACACTTTCGTTTTTGCAGCCTAACATTTTCCACTGATACGAAGTGGAATAATTATATTACATCAAGTGCTAGGTCTGCTGCTATAAAAGTTGGTTCACTGTGTCGTGGTGGATACTTTTTCTCACCAGAATTTATCTTACACATTTATAAGTCTACAATTCGTCCATGTATTGAATATTGCTATCACATCTGGCCGAGCTATGTATTTAAAGATACATTGATAAAATATGAAAAACTGGTGTGGTGCGTCTGCTATGCGTTTAGAGATTCTTGGCAAAATCCAAAGAAGAATATGTAGCTATAGGTCCTCACCTGACATCTCATCTGTAAAATATCTTCTCTATGTAAATATGCTCATGTTAATTGTTCTGATGAGTATTTTGGTATTTCGACTTTACGAATTTAAGCTTACTACTAGATTGTTTCTTTGAAATTGCTAGATGCTACCTTAAGATCTATTCTGACAGTTTTTCTCTCGAACGTCTAGCTTCTGGAACTCTCTTTTGGCCTTTTGCTTTGTTCTTAAAAGACTTAAATGCAATGTCAATCATCATCTTCTGTCATTAATATCTGTTCTTTTATTGTTCCCCCCCTTAATATTTCTAATCAGATTCTTTCACACTCAGTAATCCCTTGCGTCTTTGTGACTATATTGCCATGCTTGGATTGAAATGATTAAAACAATAATATATAGAATTACATTTTCCATAGAAATATCACCATTACACAAGTGAATTTGCAAGAGAAAAATGTTACAAGTTTGTTAATGATTTTTTCCTGAAGTTTCCTAGAACTCTCCGGGAAAAATTACTTAAATTATATTTTAAGGTATGATATGCAGGTTGATACGCTCTGGAAATATCACATATTTTAACTGTAAGAGACAGATTATTCCTGAAATTGTGGAATATAAGACTGCTTTTTTTACAGTGACCTTCTGAATAGAAACCTAACCATTCTCGAAATGACTCAACTTAGTTAACTGTTCAATATCTAAACCACAAAACCGAACCAGAAAATAATATGAAAGTTATCCACCGTTTTGGTAACTTGGGTTTTAAAATTACAGAGTAGGTTTTATTTTCCCTTTCTAAAAAGTATCTTTTCTCTATTCTTGCTTATCGAAATTTTCATCTCTGTATCGATAACTTGGAATCAAAATAATTGTTCTCTGTTGTCCGTTCAATTTTGTAAGCATTCAACGAAAGCAGCAAGTAATCTCTGATAGAAAAAAGTAAATAAGAATCAAGTAAGAAAGAAAATGAACAAAGAAATAAAAAAGTAATTCGAAATTTATTCCCGCTTTCGCCTGACATATGTACTGAAAATAGACGGAACTTCGTCAGGATGTCGTGACTGAATTGTAATTGGACAATGTTAATCAATCAATGGTGAACCGACCACGTCATGAGTGCGCATGCGTACCAGTCTGTCCTTTTTCGCCATTGCATTTCATATACGGTCGTGATATTGAACCATCATTTCTTTCTTCTTCAATAAAATAAGCACCTTTACTCTGCTTATGCACTTTAAGCAAATGCTATCCATTGCTTTTTATTCTCTTTTTGGTTACCGCGATAGTTTATTTTCTTCTTTCTGCCTATACTCTCTCTCTCTCTGTGTGTGTGTGTGTGTGTGTGTATATATATATATATATATGTGTGTGTGTGTGTGTATATATATATATATATATATATAAGTGGATGTGTGTAGCCACACTGATGAGCTGTGATACAGCGAAACAGGTTTGTATGTGGATGACTAACATATATATATATATATATATATATATATATATATATATATACTACCGGCCACAATGATTAGGCCACTCCAGTGTTTTAAAAAATTATGTATTTCATACTATTTTTATTATTTACTGCCAAGTGAATAATTGTAAATGAAAATAGTATGGGTTTTTTTGTTTTGTTTTTTTTGTTGTTATTAATTTTGCATAATAACATGTGCATCAAATGAATTTATAAATATTTAATAATTGCCTATATTGCAGTTTCATCAATGAAAGAATGAAAAAAAATTAGGGTGATTCGGCCAAGTTCATCTTTGCTTCCTTGCCGTGTAAAATTTTGCAAAGTATTAATAACAAAAGAACCATTCTATTTTCATTTAGAATTATCCACTTGGCAATAAATACTAAAAACAGTATGGAATACATCATTTCTTTTAAAAAACTAGAGTGGCCTAATAATTATGGCTGGTAGTGTGTGTGTGTGTGTGTGTGTGTGTGTGTGTGTGTGTGTGTGTGTGTGTGTGTGTGTGTGTGTGTGTGTGTGTGTACATTTTATATATATATGTGTGTGTGTGTGTGTGTGTGTGTGTGTGTGAAATGGTTTCACATGTCTTGACAGTACTGGAGAAACGAACATATTAGATATTTTAGGATTATTATTGTTGATGCTTTGTTGCGTTTTACCAGTGCTTCGTGTAGTACCAGCTGACCCTAATTTTCAGCTAGTGACCTCAAAAGACAACATTATTTTTTTGTATCTTCTTCTTTATGTGCCATGTTCCTTCAGGACGTAGGCGATTAGGAATTTCCATTTCTTCCTATCTGTTGTTGCTGTCAATACTTATCCTCTTGGTATCCCTCCCAGATCCCGCTTCGCCATCCACTCGCTCAAGCGCATCAATCATGTTTCGCGCTGCCTCCGCCTGTCTATCCTTCCCTCTATCCGTCCTGTGAGTATCAGATTCTCCAAACCCCTCTTCCTCATGACGTGTCCCAGGAACATCAGCTGTCTCTTCCTGATGCTAAGTACAAGTTTTCTTTTCGTTTGCATCCTCTTCAAGTCCTTGTCGTTCTTCACATAGTCGGTCCATGGTATTCTGGGCATTCTTTCGTATAACCACATTTCTGATGTTTCGAGTTTCTTCTTCATCCTTGAAGAGGTCGTCCAGCATTCGCTGTCATATCGAAGGACAGATATCACATAACATTCTAGTACTATTTTCTTTACTGTCAACAAAATCTTCCTGCCTCTCAGTACTCTGCTTAGCGTTTGAAATGCGTCTTTGGCCTGGTCAATATGTCTTCGGACCTGTAGTTGGCATTTTTGGCTCCTTTTTTGTCTGAGAACTATGCATCCAATTTTCTTGAAGTTTCTGTTTAGTCCTTTCTTCTCGCTTTCCATCACTACCTTCTGTAAGAGGTCCTGTATTTTCCTTTCACGGTCTGCTATCAGCACTGCATCATCTGTGTATATTATATTGTTCAGACTGTGGGCGTCAATAACGAATCCTGGCAGGACTTCTAGTTCTCCTATAATTGTTTTGTTGTACAAGTTAAATAGATGCGGTGAGAAGACACATCTTTTTTGTATCAGAAGACGTAAAAAGAGAAGGTGGTGCGCAATGAGACAGAAAGATGTAATTGTGGTCAATTCATGGACAGAAATCTACGCAAAGTATGAGAAATACTATGAGTATGATATTTTTGTCTTGCAATTCTCATATTTTAAGGCTACCTGCATTAACATATTGATATAACTAAACTATCACCCGGTTCACACTCCACCCTCGTCTATTGAACAGGTGTAGAGGCTCATCCCTTGTTCCCTGTTTAGGATGTGGTTTCCGGCTTTTCTCTTTTCCAATCTTCTCACTCTTTTCTTTTTTTATTTTTTTCAATTGGAGTAGATAGACTAAACAAATCACCCGGTTCACACACCACCCGGTTCACACTCCACCCTCGTCTGTTGAACAGGTGTAGAGGCTCATCCCTTGTTCCCTGTTTAGGATGTGGTTTCCGGCTTTCTCTTTTCCAATCTTCTCACTCTTTTCTTTTTTATTTTTTTCAATTGGAGTAGATAGACTAAACAAATCACCCGGTTCACACACCACCCGGTTCACACTCCACCCTCGTCTATTGAACAGGTGTAGAGGCTCATCCCTTGTTCCCTGTTTAGGATGTGGTTTCCGGCTTTCTCTTTTCCAATCTTCTCACTCTTTTCTTTTTTTATTTTTTTCAATTGGAGTAGATAGACTAAACAAATCACCCGGTTCACACACCACCCGGTTCACACTCCACCCTCGTCTATTGAACAGGTGTAGAGGCTCATCCCTTGTTCCCTGTTTAGGATGTGGTTTCTGGTTTTCTCTTTCCCAATCTTTTCACTCTTACGTAGTCCCCTGCACATCAGTGGCGTTACCGCCTTGCTCGGGGTGATATGATAAAAAAAAATGTACCGGAAAGGGATATATATCTGATTCGAGGTAGCTAAGCGGTGTTGGCAAATGTAACCGGGTAGAACAATCTAGCACGTAGACGTAATAGACGGTACTCTTCGTAGTCGTATGAATTATGCTGAGACGTAGGCGTAGTCAATAGTCTTAGATCTGTAGATCTCTACTGGTAGACTTGTATGCGTCCTCGCCTTCGCCTGTATTTATGGCTGACACCAGCCAGTCACATTACTGTGAGGGGGAACCAAGGTGTATGCATATTCATTATATATTCATTACATCTCATATGTACTTGCTCTTTTATTTTTCTCAAAACTCCAATAACAACACGTGGTGTTGAGATGTCCTACTATTTACTTACTTTCCCGAACATTATTATTATTATTATGTCATTTTTCATCATATTTCGATTTCTGCTTTGGTCTCACTACCAACCAAGTCTGCGGGGAGACCTAAGGCAGGTAGTGGCGTGTTGTTATGGCTTCATTTCATGTTTTTCTATCTTCCCTATCATCCCCAGCATTACATAGATAAAGTTTTCCTTAGTGTGTGGGCTGTACTTAATAAGACAATTTTTTGTATGTCTCTTAAGCTGGGGTTTCCAGGGATTCTTTCAATGTGTTGTTTTGTTCCATTTTTTATCATTCCAAGTGCACCTACTATCACTGGCACAACTCTTGTTTTCAATTTCCACATTTTTTCTATTTCAATTTCCAGGTCTTTATATTTTGACAGTTTTTCAAATTCCTTGATTGCTATGTTACAATCCGCTGGACAAGCCATATCAATTAATAGACAAGTTTTCTCCTTCTGGTTTTTAACAATAATGTCTGGCCTGTTTGCTTCAATTTTTCTGTCTGTGTAGATGGTGTGATCCCATAGAATGGTTACATCTTCTATTTCTGTAACCGGTGATGGATGATGTTCATACCAGTGTT
The DNA here is from genome assembly GCA_037127315.1 of Ascarosepion bandense. Lineage (NCBI taxonomy): Eukaryota > Metazoa > Mollusca > Cephalopoda > Sepiida > Sepiidae > Ascarosepion > Ascarosepion bandense. Next base: position 6,129,886 of record JBBBDQ010001337.1, read on the forward strand.
TGTTTACAGCTTTTCCATAATGTTTGCACATTGCCCAATGTAAATATTGCCCAACTCTATCGTGGCGATTTTTATATTAGTTTGGGGCAAGCACAGAACAGCCTGAGATTAGGTGGTCTATTGTTTCTTGGTGTTTATCACAAAACCTGCATTTTGGATCCATATTATTATGCATAATATTTGCCTGAAAGTTTCTCGTGAAAAGACTTTGGTCTTGTGCTGCAAGTATAAATCCTTCAGTTTCAGACTTTAATCCAGATATTATTATTATTATTATTATTATTATTATTATTATTATTATTATTGTTGTTGTTGTTGTTTGATATCTTCTCTGGCTCTTCGAAGTTTCGGGCGGGTGAAAATGTGGTGCAATAGATATCGGCTCGGAATGAGAAATCGGAGTGTCGAGTGTAAATTACAGTTAATTTCGTTGCATTCACTTTCGCGCAAACACCCTTGGCATGAATCCTTCTCTTCTGCCTCCAGCCATGGGTTGAATCAGCAAGTAATATTAAATTCTATAGCCATGATTAGAAACCAGTCTACCGCAGAAAGAAATGGCAGGCTACTGGGGGAAAATCTTCTGCCTAGTCAATGATGGATCAAAAGAGACATGATCGTCCAAGCGTGTATCACGTATGGAACTTAACTGACTGAATGATGATCATATCCCACTGACATCTCACTTTAACAGATATATATCATATCTTCCTCGCAACTTCGAAACACAACACTTTCCTCAGAATCTGAAATATCCAAGCAGTTATTTCACCTGCTTGCATCCAATTATATCAAGCATCCTTTGTGTTTCCTGAAGAAAAATCCTTGAAAATAGTTCCGAGTACGCCAACCACAAAATAGGGCAACTGATTGGTATATTTCTCCTGTTTTATTCTGACAGGTCTTGGTACCTCTGTATTTTTGCCTGCTTTGCCTCCACAATGTTCGTATCCCAAGGTTCCGAAATGTCTATCAGGATTCATTCATAACTGCTCCATTTTGGAAGTCTGATATGAGGCTATTATTATTATTGAAATGTTATACATTTTATGCACATTTTAAAAAGCCGTCTCCTGCAGTGAAGGATATTTTATATAATAATGATGCACCCTTTTTCTATAATGGTAGTTTTGAATATTTCTTTTTTGTTTTAAATGCCTGTATACTGTTTTTGTATTTGTGTGAGTGTGAATATATATATATATATATATATATATATATATATATATATTGTGTGTATTTTGGCAGCATTTATTCATTAATGCAGGTTTCATTGAATAATATAGACAAGTTTTGTCTATTAATTTTGTGTAGGATCCGTTCATACCGTCTGATATACTTGATGGTGATGTCGTTGAAAGACAACAAAAAATCACAGTAATTGTTAATTTTTTTATCAGGTCTAAGCTTTCGGCTCACATAAGCCATTATCAACAAAGAGTAAATATTAACACACAATAAACATAGAACATTTAAGCTATTAACAATAAAGAGAATTGAATTGAAAATATAAGTCCATCCCTACCGTGGTATTTTGTCACTGTCTTCGGCCATCCGCCACGGTAGGGATGGACTTATATTTTCAATTCAATTCTCTTTATTGTTAATAGCTTAAATGTTATGAACGTATAATAGCTTAAATGGTATGAACGTATCCTACACAAAATTAATAGACAAAACTTTATATATATATATCTTTATTATCATTATTTGCTCTCTTTGTATTTGAGATCCTCTCCGACCCTTAGACTTATCTGAAGGATGATAATGGTCACAACACATTCCTTAGCACACGAGATCTTCCAAGCAGCACCACCACCCACACACTTCCAATATCTCAAACGCGTCTTGCCAAACACAAAAATCCCTTGGAAATTCTCCCAGGTGCAGAAGTCTGATATTAGGGCAATTACTCTCCATGCGCTTGTTGGTTAAGATAGAGGTATCCCATATGAGCATATTATTATTATTATTGACATTTTAGATATTTGATGAAGGACGTTTTATATAATAATGATGCATTCTTTTTCTATACTAATAACTTCAAATATATTGACGTGTGAAAGTGTATATGCTGAGACTTTTTATGCAACTAATAAAATGGAAGTGTTGTTTTGTAAAAGGCTCCTTTTGAGTTGATATAATCTAACATTCCTCGACGTTTCTCAGATGTATTCTTTGTGGTAATTATTATATGTAATAGAATAAAATCTTCTTTCACGTTTTAGTTAAAGTCTGATCATAATTTCGATTTTAAAATGTTAATTTAATTCAAAGAGAAAACAATTTACAACGGCGAACGTGCATAAAAAGCTCTTTAATCGCAAAATCATCCACAGTGAATTTTCGTCGCGGTTGTCATATTTCACCATTCTTGTCAGATCTGTTATCATAATGTAGGTTTTGTTTATTTATTTTGTTTTATGGCATATCAACCTCAATGTGTTATTTAATGAAGAGAAAACTTTTACAATAGATTCCTATCAATAGAATATGTGTTCTTTGTTTGTACATCAGGTTTCATTGACATACTTTTGTAAAGAGGGTTTTGTCAAAAGTCAGATGTATTGCTGGTAATATTTGTTTTTCTTCAAAAATGTATTGCTGGTAAAATTATTTTTATCGATTTTCTTCAGTTGAGATCTATAGCCTTGGTTGTCAACCAGTCTATCGCAGAAAGCTATGCCAACCCACTGCGCGAAAATCTTTTGCCCATTGAGTTAGTCATGTCTCTTTTGAGCGTGAATCACGGATATATATATATATATATATATATATATATATATATATATATATATATTCTAATTATAAAGTTCAGAAAATTACGCCACCATGGTTTCAACCTTTCAGTATCGTCAGGTGTTATATATTAACTGGTTATTTTTTGAACGCATTACAGGAATGTTACAACACATAATTTTCATACAATTTCGTAATATTGTCTTCGTTTGTTGACATTAGGATACGATCTCGAGCAAATACAGATGTTCTCATAGAAATCAGGAAAATATATATTTAAAAAGCTTAATTCTGACTTTGGTTACTATGATGTCTTTCGTTACGATGATATGACTGAGTGGTAAAACATACCAGATCTAATGATGGCATCTCCCCGGTATATGGGAGTATACAGGTTCGAATCCTGCCGGAAGATAGACATTTTCCAAAAAAGATTTCCCGAACATCTAGGCCGGTGGATAATTAAATCTACTGGCTAATTGTAGAAAAGAAAAACAGACTATCCATTCAAATACGGGTATACATTAAGAATAAAAGCATAAATTTAAATAAATATATCGGTTAATACCAATTTCGGAAATTTCTATATAATTTCGTAATACATATGGATATACACGCAAGTACACGCAAGCATGCATGCACACACACAGACACACAGACACAAACACACACACACACACACACACACACACATATATATATATATATATATATAGCTGGTGTTAATAAAACAGTGCTCGGTGTAATATGACAGAACTATTGAGTATATATTGATAAATATAGATATCTTAAGTCTATAGCATGACTCAGAGTTTAATGCTCTATGGAATCATCATGTGTATTCACATAATGCATGAAACTCCGAGTCTTAATATAGACGGAGAAATATATGTATATTTACGCTCTCACACCCTGATTGAGCACTCTGGAAGAATGGTAGACTTTGAAAAACAGTAGCTACTCTGGCATCTACGCATCGTTCATTCAGCAGTGAATTAGAACACCCTCAGCTATTGGGCGTGTATAATGATAATATACACGCAAAAAACTCTGCCTCCTTCTACCGAGCGCCCGTAGCTTAGAGGTAGAATCGCCGACTGACGCCAATTCGGTCGGGTTTCAATCCTGGGTAAAAAGCAATCGGCTGTCTAACCGTACTGATGAGCTGTGATACAGCGAAACAGATCTGTCTGCGGATGACTATTTACGCTCTCACTCCCTGATTGAGCACTCTGGAAGAATAGTAGACTGTGAAAAACAGTAGCTACTCTGGCATCTATGCATCGTTCATTCAGCAATGAATTAGAGCACTCTATGCTATTGAGCGTGTATAATGATAATATACACGCAAAAAGTCTGCCTCCTTCTACCGTGCACCCGTAGCTCTGAGGTAGAACGCCAATTCGGTCGGGTTACGATCCTGGGTAAAAAGCAATCGGATGTCTAACCGTACTGATGAGCTGTGATACAGCGAAACAGATCTATCTGCGGATGACTATATATATGTAGTGGGAGAGTCAGGATGAAATTTTCATGCTCTTCTTTGAACATTAAAAACTGAATATACAGTCGACAAGGAAATTTATATATGCCAAATATATTATGAACTTTAATATGCACCTAATGATCGCGGAGTGCATAAAATCCGAGTTGTGCTTTAGACGTAGGATATGCATGATTATTAATATATACTTAATAGCTCTATTATATTACATTGAGCACTGTTCTATCAAGAGCGGATAAATATTTATATATGGGTGTGTACCTGCGTGTATCCCTTTTTCTCTATTGTATCTTTTCTGTCATTTTTACTTACTCTCTCTCTCTCTCTCTCTCTCTCTCTCTCTCTCTCTCTCTCTCTCTCTCTCTCTCTCTCTCTCTGCCTTATTTTTATATATTTTCCATTTTACTTTTCTTTGGGCCTCTGCCTCACAGTTCCAATATTCTGATTCCTACTGCAATCTTCCTGATTCTCTGCTGTCTCATTTTATTGTCCGACTTTAACCACTACACTTATCTCGTCACACACCCTACTTACATAATGCATTCTCACTTATCTCTTTTACTGTCCTTTTATTTTTCCTCTTCTATTTTTTTCCTTCTCTTTTCCTCTTCTTATTTCCTCTTTCCACTTTTCATCTTCCCGTCTCCTCTCTTTCTTCTTATCTTTTTCCTTCTCTTTTCTCCACTTCTCTTTTTCTCTTCTGATTTCCTCTTCTCTTTTTGCTTTTCTCTTTTCCTCATCTCCTTTTCCCATTCTCTTCTTGTTCTCTTTTTCTTTTCTTTGTTCCTCTTCTTGATAATTACTTTTTATATTTTCTCTCCTATTTTGTAGGCTTTTATTTTCTCTCTTTTTTTATTCGCTGTTTTATTTTTTATTTTATTTTATTTTTACTTTTTATTTCCCTCTCTCCCTATTTCCTCTTCTTTTTATTTCCCTCTCTCCCTATTTCCTCTTCTTTTTATTTCCCTCTCTCCCGATTTCATTTTTATTTCCCTCTCTCCTTATTTCCTCTTCTTTTTATTTCCCTCTCTCCTTATTTCCTCTTCTTTTTATTTCCCTCTCTCCCTATTTCCTCTTCTTTTTATTTCCCTCTCTCCCGATTTCATTTTTATTTCCCTCTCTCCTTATTTCCTCTTCTTTTTATTTCCCTCTCTCCTTATTTCCTCTTCTTTTTATTTCCCTCTCTCCCTATTTCCTCCTTCTTTTTATTTCCCTCTCTCCCTATTTCCTCTTCTTTTTATTTCCCTCTCTCCCTATTTCCTCTTCTTTTTATTTCCCTCTCTCCCTATTTCCTCTTCTTTTTATTTCCCTCTCTCCTTATTTCCTCTTCTTTTTATTTCCCTCTCTCCCGATTTCATTTTTATTTCCCTCTCTCCTTATTTCCTCTTCTTTTTATTTCCCTCTCTCCCGATTTCATTTTTATTTCCCTCTCTCCCTATTTCCTCTTCTTTTTATTTCCCTCTCTCCCTATTTCCTCTTCTTTTTATTTCCCTCTCTCCCTATTTCCTCTTCTTTTTATTTCCCCCTCTCCCTATTTCCTGTTCTTTTTATTTCCCTCTCTCCTGATTTCATTTTTATTTCCCTTTCCTCTCCTTATTTCCTCTTCTTTTTATTTCCCTCTCTCCCTATTTCCTCTTCTTTTTATCTCTCCTTTATTTCCTCTTCTTTTATTTCCCTCTTTCCCTATTTCCTGTTCTTTTTATTTCCCTCTCTCACTATTTACTTTTCATTTTATTGATTTCCTCCTTCTTTCTTTTATTTTCGTTCTCCTTCTTTCACCACACACTTTCTGTTTCTCTTCTATTTCCCTTTTGCTTTTTCACCTCTCTTACCTCGTCACTCACTCTCTCTCCCTCTCTCTCTCTCTCTTTCTTTCTCCCCTCTCTCTCTCTTCCCTCCCCCCTCTCTCTCTCTCTTTCTCTTGTCCTTCTTGATTAATGTACGGCAATATTTCCGGAATTAGCTGCGCTGATTATCGAAGAAAGATGTGCGCGTCCTGATCGCCGAATCCATCATCCGCTTGGCCGACTTTCCCCCCAACCAATCATCGATCGCCCCAAAACGACAATGTCAGCCGATATAGTGGATAGCGTCTCAAACAAACATACATCTTCTCACTTTGGATGCTTTAAAAGATGAAGCCCGTCTCACGTTTCAGGTTGGCCAGGCGGTGGGCAGGGATTTGTTGCTAGGCAACCGCAAGTTAGCGGACCAAGTTCAGAAAGCATGCGAGTATCGTGAAATGTAACAATGCATTTCCGAAGCAAGAAATCTACATCGCGGATGTGTGAATATGTGTGTAGAGAAATATTTCTGTATGTAAGTATTGGAGAAAAATAAGGAAACACGACAAAGAAAGAAAGAAAGAAAGAAAGAAAGAAAGAAAGAACGTATGTATAAATGTAGGTAGGATGGTAGGTAGGTCCATTCTAAACAAAGTTTTAGAGAACGTAAGCGCTTGACATCAGGGAAAGACGAATGATATTTCTAGGGCACATAATGAGGAAAATGGGCTTGTAAAATATGATACTTACATGACAGATTGAAGGCAAGAGAGACAAAAGAGAGCAACGTATAAGCTACCTGCAGTAAATGGATGGCGGGAAGAAGAGATTTAAACAATTGACCAAATTTATTCAGATCTATAAAGGAAAGGAAATTGTAGAGACCCATCACCGTTAATATCCTGAAGAGACATGACACATAGAAGAAAAAAGTAGGTAGATATGTAGATATTTATCTGTTTTATCATTGAAATAAAATATGGCACAAGATCTTGTCATTTAGACGTCTCAGACATTAGGGACTCACTGACCCTATTCCTTTGTGAACAACGGGGAGGTACTTTTCTTTTTTTAATCATATCACCCCGCGCAATGCTGGGGCAACATAAGAGTAAAAAGATTAGAGGAGAGTGAAGAGAAGGACGAACCAGTTAGAAAGGAGCAAGAGAAAGATGAGAATACAGGTGTGATGACAGTTGCAAAGGTGGAGAGAAAGGAAAGGATCTACAGGGCGGTATGGAAAGAACTAGGGTCAAGTAGTTAAGAGATGAGTATTGACCTTGTATTTAAATTCCTGGAGGTTGTAGCCGTCAGGAAAGCAAGAATAAGGAAGCGAGTTCCACAGGAGGGAAGTGCGAGAAAAGAAACTGAGGGAGTAGAATTGTCATCTGCATTTGGTTGATCTAACTGTGAATGGGTGAGACCAAAGTTCGTTGGAGCAGAAGCCATGGAAGTATTTATAGAATTGACAACTGCCGGGAAAGACAGACAACTGCAGCTGAGCTGTTAAACTATTCCCAGTCCCGTATACTATTCCAGTTCTAGTAAGTGGGCAAGTATAGTGCGTATATGTATGAATTTTTACTTGCAGTGAATGAGGAAAAGACTGTACCTCAGTTGGTGAACTAAAACATCATATAACAGTTCTTGAAAACATTGCTATAATGAAAATCGTCTTGAATGGGCATGCCTCCACATCCTACTGCACGAACGCTGGTGTCCTCCAGGGCTCTATCCTAGGCCCGACACTCTTCCTGATATTCATAAATGATCTCCCAGACGTTATCAAATCCCAAATAGGAATCTACACAGATGACACCACAATTTACTTCCGCATCGATAAGAAATCCGCGAGACGGACAAACATAACCTCGCTGTTGATCTTGAAAAGGACCTCCACTCAGTGGTCGACTGGGGTAAAAAGTGGCTTGTAAATTTCAATGCTTCTAAAACGAAACTGCTATCTGTCAACCATCACAGGCAACCTCTCCTTCCCCCCCATAAGCATGGACCAAGGGAGTCTCCCTGAAAGCAATATACTGCGCCTCCTTGGCCTTACCCTATCTTCCGGCCTCTAGGGGAATAATTACATTGAATCAATAGCTAAATCTACTGCTAAGAAGGTTAAGTTATTGTGTCGGGCCAGGAAGTTTTTTCCGCCTGAATTCATCTTGCTCATATAAAAATCAACCATCTGTCCGTGCATAGAATACTGCTGACATATATGGTCAGGCTCCCCTGCTGTTCAGCTCAGTGTTCTCGACAGGCTCCAAAGGAGAATCTGTCATGTGATAGGTCCCGACCTGGCAGCTCGACTCCAGCCACTTTCTTACCGGCGGGATGTGGCTTCCCTCTGTCTATTCTACAAATATTTTCATGGCTTCTGCTTCGACGAACTTAATTCACTGGTGCCCCCATCACAAGAATTTACTCGTGCAACCAGACTGGCAACAAGGTCCCACCCATTTACAGTTAGATCAACCAAATGCAGCTGACAATTTTACTCCATCAGCTTCTTTTCTTGCACTGTGGAACTCCCTTCCATATACTTGCTTTCCTAACGGCTACAGGAATTTAAATGCAATGTCAATACCCATCTCTTATCTACTTGACTCCAGTTCTTTCTACATCACCCTTTATGCCTTGTTCTTTTCCTTTCTCTCTACCTTCGCAACTGTCTTCACACCCGTGTTCCCACTTTTCTCTTACCCTTTCTCTGACACCTCCATGTAACTGGTTCGTCTTTCTCTTCACTCTCCTCCTGTTTACACTTTTACTCTCATGTAGCCCCCTGCGCGTCAGTGGCGGTACCGCCTTGCTTGAAGTGAAACGATTAAAAAAAATAACAACTACTGTAAAAGACGCCACATATGAGCAATAAAACTTAAATCTCTACCAGGACTATAAAACCACACCCTTCTATGAAGCCACACCCGTATTTGACGATAAATCAAGCGATTACGTTACCTGAACTCGGATCGAAAACATCATCATCATATATATATGTATGTATAAAAGAATGAAAGGGTGCGACCATGATAGCTGGGTTCGACTCTGAACGTGGTCGATTTGTCAGGAAGATAACTTCTTGATATTATCGACCTGGAAAGGCGATCTCAGTATGCGATACACATGGAAAGTGCCTAAAAACATGCCACTGGGTCGGGGACCCAAATCTTATGAATGAAAATAGGTAGACAAAACTCGTCTGAAGCAGTCGATGGTTGTGCTAACAAGTAGTCAAAAGTCATCGTGACCGAGGGGTTTGCGCACACTGTCAGTTAAGTGCCATACGTGATACACGCTTGGGCGATCATGTCTCGAAAGAGACATGATCGCCTGGGCAGAAGATTATCCCGCAGTATGTTGCCATTACATTCTGCGGTAGACTGGTTACCCGCCAAGGCTATAGAACCCAATCTGTTCTGTTATTTAACCCATACCTGGAGGGAATAGACAGGGATTAATACCTTTCCCAAGGGTATTTGCGCGTAAGTGAAGGCAATGAATTCAGGTGGAATTCGAACTCGGCTCCCCGATTTCTCGTTCCGAGCCGATATCCAATGCACCACAACGCACACTGGCCTTGTTCAAATTGTCAAATTATGTTCAGATTTCTCTACCGGAAACTGTAACTATGTTTCGCTCAGAACAATTGCAGTATAAACGACAGTTCTTGAAGATATTAAGATTCTCGGGTTCAAGAAGGCATCCACACAGGAGTTTTTTTGTTGTTGTTTTTTTTTTTCACAGAGTGGCAGTTTTTGGAGGAAAACCTGTCTGAGAGGAACTGTCTTCTGAAATTTGAAACACAAGCGAAGTGTGGATATTTCGACTCCGTGTTATAGTTGTACAGATGTTTGGTGGAACTAAAGAACGAAGCTCACCGAATATTTTTTTAATCAGTTGATACCAAGTAAGGCGATAAAGCTACTGAGTTGCAAGGGGGTTACTGGGAATGAGAGAGAATGAGAAGATTTTAGATAAATCTCTGATCTTGTTCAAAGAACCGGGGAAGTGTGTGAACCGGGCGACAGACGAACCTATCTACTCCTATTAAAAGTTTACCATGGAAGTAGTAACTGAGTATTTTCACTCATGTTTCAATGTGTATGTCCAGACGATTATTGAAAAAAACTTAATTTCCCAAAGCAGAATATATTTCTTCTGCAGTTTCTTTGAATACATCAATTTGAAATTTGAATTTTCATTAAACGACAAACGAATATTCGTATCCTTTCAGATTCTATTTTTTTTAATCATATCACCCCGAGCAAGGCGGTAACGCCACTGATGTGCAGGGGGCTACGTAGGAGTGAAGAGATTGCAAAAGAGAAAACCGGAAATCGTAACCTAAACAGGGAACAAGGGATGACCTCTTCACCTGTTCAATAGACGAGGGTGGAGTGTGAACCAGGCGATAGTTTAGTCTATCTACTCCAATTAATTTCCAAACAAAATTGAAATATAATCATAAGCTTAGATCTGTAAATGGTGAAGATATTACGATGACTTGACAAGAAAGCCGTCCTTCCAGACGGTTCCATTCTCTGTTGATTTCTTTTGCCACACATTCTAATTTACTTTTAAATAGACGTTTTAACGTTTAATAGACAAATCAAGATTTGAGATAATGCTTTCAGAAACAATATTAATTAGAGTCGAGACATTTTTAAATCAATTTCCCGCAGGCAAAGTGATATTTTAAAATCGGAACATAGGAAAAATGAAGATGTTTTGACCCTGTATCTTGGTTGTAAAGATGTTAGGTGAAACTAAATAATCAAGCCCAACAGAACATTTCTTTAAATCAATTCAACACAAGAAGGGCGATAATACCCTGAAGAAGCAAGAGGCTACTGAGGGTGAAAGAGACTGAGAAAACTTTGGAAGGAACCGGATACTCACTCCTAAACAAGAGATAAATCTCTATTTCTGTTCAAAAGACCGAGAAGGAGTGTGAACCTGTATAACATTTTTGTTTTTTGTAGATAGATAGATAGATAGATAGATAGATAGATAGATAGATATAGATAGATATAGATAGATAGATAGATAGATAGATAGATAGATAGATAGATAGATAGATAGATAGATAGATAGATAGATAGATAGATAGATAGATAGATAGATAGATAGATAGATAGATAGAAATAAAGGATAGATAGATAGATAGATAGATAGATAGATAGATAGATAGATAGATAGATAGATTGATTGATTTATCATGGCTGCGTTCTTTTAATTCTTAAAACTAGGATGAGTGGAGCAGTTCAAACATGTTCATTTAATCTTGCTGCTCAATATTATTTTATTTCACCAATTTTTGGACATTTCCACTTTAATAAACTCTAAACAGTCACATAGCATCACTTGCCAGTGGCACCAGAACGCATGAGATTACGTGGAGTGAAAGTGAATGAGAATGAGAAGATTGAAAATGGCGAGGATTGAGAAAAAAGGAAAAAACAGGAAAAGGGCTCAAAGAAGACAGATGACGTTGCATTTAATTTTGTAAAGGTTTTAGTTATCAGGGAAGCAAGAAATTGGAAGAGAATTCCACAAGTATGGAGTGCGAGATTATTTTATTATAATTATTTTTAATCATTTCAACCAAGGCAAGGCAGGACCGCCACTAATGCTCAGGGGGTTACGGTGACAGAAAAAACAATGTACAGAGGGTGTGAAACAAAGGATAAGTGATGGCTTACATTCAAGGATGATGACAGTTGTGGTTGTATTTAAATTTTTTGAGATCGTAACCACTCACGAAGTAAGTAAACGGAGAGGAGTTCCACAGACTAGAAGTGCGAGAAAATAAACTACTAGAATAGAAGAGGTGGTTATATTTAATTATTTCAACAGTAAAACTGAGGCCTTGAAGCCAATCTAGTAGCGTAAATTCATTTTGGCCGGGGAACCAGGGGGGAAAAGCTGGTCAGAGCAGTTGGCCTGAAAATAGTCGTAGAAAAGACAGAGGGAAGCCACATCACGTCTTCATTTGGATTTTGTCGAGAACCTCAAGATGAATATCAGGAGCACCCGACCAGATACGGCAACAGTATTCAATGCACGGACTAATGGTAGATTTATAAATGTGCAAGATGGATTCTGAAGAGAAATGCTAAATAATGGTTGCATCTAGCTCGTTCAACAGAGAAACGGTGAGAGCTATTTACCAGTTTAGTAGCACGTTTAAATTCTTGTAGTCGGAGCACCTGAACAAAAAGTTCGTCAGAGCAGTTGCCATGAAACTATTTGTAACACAGGCAGAGGGGAGCAACGTCGGTGAGAAAGTGGCTGGAGGTGCGATACCTGGTCAGGACCGATTGTATTGCAGACCCTTCTCTGTATTTTGTCAACTACCTCGAGATAAACAGTAGGAACACCAGACCATATATTGCAACGGTACTCACTATACGAAGGAATGGTTGATTTTTAAATGTGCAAAATGGGTTCTGGCGAGAAATTTCTTTTGGCACAACACAATAAACCAATCGTCCTTGCAGTAGACGTAGCAACTGATCTAATTTGAGTTGATTTTTTTTTTATGACTTAGTGGTACAAATCTTACTAATTAACCCACAACTGGGGAGAGAAGAGGTGGATTTATACCTCTACAAAGGATATTTGCGCATAAGTTTGAACTCGTCGATCCCCCTTTCGGCGTCTAATACCCGTTTTGCTATCCTTATACCCGGACTATACACGAAACTGCCAAATGTGTGAAGCGATGGCTATCGAGTTGTTTTTGCCGTCAGTAAAAATATGCTTCTTGTTGGTGAGTACATGTACTTATATTAATAAGTACTCTCAGAACCCGTGGAAATTTAAGATATTATCACTGTGTAATTACAGACAGAATCATACCATTCTATCCCAATTAAATATAAATTTACATTAATAGCATTAAGCAACAGAATCATTAAAAATAGGTAAATAAGGTTAAGAAATAAAGACTTGGGTAATATTAAGACATCAAATCGCCGAGACAGTCTGGCGACAAACACTTCCGTGTTCTCGGTTGTGAAACGATTATAACATCCGTTCCTGTTTTCAAAGCGAAAAGTATCGTCCATACGTACTAAACTTTATTTGTACCTTCCTTAGTATTATCGGTAATTTTAGTAATGCAGTTGATTGGTTTCAGTTTTCCGGTTTACTACTTCTTCCAGGCTATTTGCGTTGAAACATTGGTTCCCGCACGATCACCAAAGATAAGCAACGTCATGCCTGGTCAGTACATAGATGGGTTGCCGCCTGAGAATACGAGATGCTGTCAATTTGGATATTCAGATAGCATAAAGGGCTAATGGCCTCATCACGCTGAAAGGCCAGTTTCCGTACGATGATAGAAGTTAAACAACCTTGGCTAGTCAGTACTTAGATGGGTGACCGCTTGAGAACACCATATGCTGCAACCTTGGATGTGCGGATGGTGTAATCGATAATAAATTGGAATTGTTAACCGGAGTTTCAATTCCTGATGGTCTCGTTATATTAACTTACGCACAAGTATCCTTCGGAAAGGTATCAATTCAGCTTTTCTCCCCGCAGCTATGTGTTAATATGTAGGATTTGTTCCATTCAGTCAGTCAGTTGAGTGCCACGCATGGGCGATTATGTCTCGACAGAGATATGACTGACTGGGCAGAAGATTATCCCGCAGTAGGTTGCCATTGCTTTCTGCGGTAGACTGGTTGCCGACCAAGGATATAGAACCCAATCTGTCCTGTTATTTAACCCATAACTGGAAGGAATAGGCGGATTTGCGCATAAGTGAATGCAGTGAATTCAGCTGGAATTCGAACTCGGCTCCCCGATTTCTCGTTCCGAACCGATATCCAACGCACCACAACGCACATATCTCTAATTAATTAATAAATAAATAAATAAATAAATAAATAAAAAATTAAAATACAAATTGAGTACAAAATATTTTAATTTCGGAGTTAAATAACCCATAGAGTTGATATGCCGCTAAATAAAAACAAGCAAACAACCAGGCTATTTGCAATGATTTAGAGAATGTTCTGGTTAATAAAAACTGAATAGACAAAATTTAACCTGAGAGGAATTTATAAAAGATACTTATTAGACATGATCTCCGGATTTGGTTTGGATAGGCCAGGATTTGAAATTCAAACTTTTAAACAAATTAAAGGAACTTTCAAAAAATAAACATTTTTATTTTCAAGATAGTTTGTTGTTTCTATTTAGGAAATAATATATTGCTGAACCCTGTTAAATAGGGAAACGTACTGTTAAGCTTGGATGTACGCTGTGGTGCAGTGGATATCGACTCTGAACGAGAAATCGGGGAGCCGAGTTCAAATTCCAGTTGAATTCCTTGCATTCACTTACGCGCAAATACCCTTGGGAAAAGTATTAAACCCTCCAGTTATGGGTTAAATAACAGGACAGATTGGGTTCTATAGCCTTGGCGGGTAACCAGTCTACTGCAGAATGTAATGGCAACCTACTGCGGGATAATCTTCTGCCCAGTCAGTCATGTCTCTTTCGAGACATGATCGCCCAAGCGTGTATCACGTATGGCACTTAACTGACTGACTGTTAAGCTTAACTAGTATTTTACCGAAACCAGATAAATAAGTTTAAAAGCATTATTGACTATTTCACATGGGTCAGCAAAATAGCCGGGGGTACGATTTTACTGAGACCTATTTAAATAAGCTTAAACGCACGTATGTCTATTTCACTGAGATAGGTAAAATAAAACCCCAGCTATTTTGCTGATCCCAGTGGAATAGACATACATGCTTTTAAACTTTTTTAACCGGTCTCGGTAAAATAGACACCCTGTATTTTGCTGATCCCAGTGAAATATGCAAACATTCTTTTAAGATTGTTTTACTTGTATAAGTAAAATATACCGCACGATTATTTTGCTGATCCCTGTGAAATAGAGAAGCATGCCTAAAGTTTCTGCTACCGGTCTCGGTAAAACAGACCCCAGACTAGTTGACAAACGGACAAACATGCTTTTAAGCTTATTTTACCGGTCTCGGTGAAATCAACCCAATAGATATTTTGCTGACTCTTGTGAAATAGACAATCATGCTTTTAAGATTATTTTACTGGTCTCGGTAAAATAGAACCCCTGACTATTTTGCTGATCCATGTAAATTAGACAAACACACTTTAGAGCTTCTTTTACCGTTCTCAGTAAAATAGACCCCTGGATATTTCGTTGATCCTTGTCAAACAGACAAACATGATTTTATCTTATTGGTCTAGGTAAAATCAACCGCCGAATAATTTGCTAATCCCTGTGGAATAGACAACCATGCTTTTAAACTTATTTTACCGGTATCGGCAAAAATGGAAACTATTTTGCTGATATCCTTGAAATAGACAGACATACTTTTAATATTATTTCACCGGTATCGAAAAATATAAACCCCGACTATTTTGCTGATACCTTCGAAATAGACAAAATCTTTTGATTACTGGTCTTGATAAAATAGCCACCAGCTATTTTGCTGATCTCTATAAAATAGGCAAACTCTTTTTTAAGCTTATTTTACCGGTAAATATTTTATTATTATGAAAGCAAGGAAATTTCAAAATAACAACACAGATTTAACACAGAAATTTACTTATTCTCGCCATCTGTTGAGAAAGCAATTTAAAATCTTTTCCAGGATCAATTATTATTACACAAGTTAAAATAATTTATTCATTGTCAATTCTAAGAAGAAATATAGAATTCTCTGCAAATCAAAACTTGGGTTTGGTTCTCTTGCCAATGTACCTCATGTGCACCCACTGAAGACAACAGCTACATGCCACAGAATCCATGTTCCCACTGTCCTGCTACACGGCTCACACAATCACTGCGCTGAGGATCTCCAATATAATATATTCTTAGTTCCAAAACGCTATTTATATTTACCGGCAAAATAGCCTCAGTATCTATTTTACCGGTCTATTCGTTCTATTTATATCATTGTTCGGCACAATCAACTCCTAATTATTTGAATACTTCCCAGATTATAGTGCTTACCCATATGCAATTATGATTATTTTAGTAACGTTATGTGTACTTTTTGTTGTTTTAGTCTCTTTCCCGTCTCTAAATAGATATAGCCCCTCTACAAGCCGCCTATACCCAATTTCGCAACCACGCTTAGCAGTCCGGTCCTTAATTAAATGTTCATTAATCCATGCAACAGTTCTTTGTTCTCTTAATTCTGCATTTCTAATCAACTTTCCAAATTTGGAGAATTATGCACCATCCTTGGAAGTAGTCACAGTGATCGCTCTTCACCTCAACTCTAACTTGCTTCACTTTACATCTCGTACCATCACTTCATACAGGTGGTTCTAAATTTTCTTTCTTCCTCCTTCCTTCTCAGCATTCAACATCAGCCTACTGCCCTACTTTGTGACAAATTTAGTTTTTAAAGTGTGTTTGGGAAGAGGCGTGGTTTTATTCTAGTCATAAATTTTATTTTTCTCGGTTCCTCAAGGAAGTGAGAGAATTATTTCTAAATTCCGAAACAGCAAACTATAAACCAGACCAGTTGCTTGCCAACGAAAGGGTCTGTTTTCATAACTTCGACCCTCGAAAAGTGCTCGCTCTTTGTTTAATTTTCTATTTAGCTTTCGTCAGCGAAAATATAAGTCCATCCATCTATCTGCCCCCACCAAAAAAAGATCTGTGTCCTCCCAATTCTTGAAGAAAGAGATAAATTTATTTACGGAAAGATCCGGTGACTTACGAAAGGGATTAGCAACCGACATATTTTAATTTATATGTTTCAACATTATTTTTCATAAATTTTGTATTTGAGTAGAGACACTGTTTTTAATTAAACAGTACATTTATATATATATATACCGGCCTAAATATTTGTCGAGAAATTTTGTAAGGAAAATATGTATCATTTAGCAGGATTCCAATCTGCGACCCCTAACAATACAGGGGAAGCAGACAAATGAGCTGACGCGTCTTAGGCCGCTCGACTTCGAATGGTTTCACAAATCTCCGCAAATTTCCGTATCATTGTCTGGTTACATTTGTTTACATTAAAATACACTTTCAAAACAAAGATGAATATTGCGAGGAATCAGGAATTTGCTATTGTAAGGCTTGATTCGGCTTCGTTTAGACTGTGGAATCATTCGTGGTCGAACGGTCTAAGACGCGTCAGATCAATTGATGGTTTCTGCTGTATTGTTAGAAGTCGCAGGTTCGGAAATAATTACATATTTTCCTAAGAAAATTTCTCAAAAATGTTCAGAACGTTAGATATATATGAATATACTGTCTAATTAAAAACAGAGTATTTACGCAAATACGAGTATATGTTCAAAAAATAATGTTAAAACAAATAAATTAAAATTAAAATTATTTCTCAATTCCTTGATTTATCTCTTTCCAGTAAAAATACAAGCCAGACGTATCCCTTGTCAACGATATTTGTTTTCTTAAATTCTCAAGGAAAATCTATAAATACTTTCATGGCTTCTGCTCAGATGAGCTTAAGTCACTGATGCCTCCTCAACAGGTGTTTACCCGTGCAACCAGACTGGCAACTGGGTCCCACCCATTCACAGTCAGGTTAGCCAAATGCAGACGACAATTCTACTCCTGCAGCTTCCTCTCTCGCACTTCCCGCCTGTGGAACTCACTCCCGTATTCTTGCTTTCCTGACGGCTACAACCTCCAGAAATTTAAATGCAAAGTTAATACTCATCTACTAACCACTGGCCTCTAGCACTCTCCTCTCCCCTGTATAACCTTCCCTTTCTCTCCACCTATGTATCTGTCAGTGCACCTGCTTTCTCAACTTTCTATTGTTCCTTTCTAACTAGCTTGTACTCCTCACTCTTTTCTAATTAATCTTTCTACATTTATGTAACCCCCTGCACATCAGTGGCGTTTCCGCCTTGCTCGGGGTGAAATGATTAAAAAAAAAAAAAAAAGAGACAAAATTATTTTTGGTTGTTTCACCGTATCGCCCGGTTCACACTCCACCTACGTCTACTGAACAGGTGAAGAGGCTCATCCCTTGTTTCCTGTTTAGGATGTGGTTTCCGTTTTTTCTCTTTTCCAATCTTTTCACTCTTACGTAGCCCCCTGCGCATCAATGGCGTTTTCGCCTTGCTTAGGGTGATATGATTAAAAAAAAAAGTCAGATCCTCGATAGATAAAAAACAAAAAAAATCCTTGAGTACATCGTCCCTTTCGTAAGGGTGAAATATTTTAAATGAACCCTTCAAACTTCTCATCAATGTATTCCACTCTCTCTCTCTCTCTCTCTCTATATATATATATATATATATATCATTTATGTTATTCTTAATATTAACTACTCCATATCATCAGTCTCACATCGTGTCACAAGGGAAAAGAAAACACGACTCTAGTTTCAATCTTGTTAGTTTTTATGGGTATACAGGGATTTGGTTACATTAAGAGAACATTTACTCTGTCTTTGTGAATTCACGAGACCATTAGAGTCATACGGACAGCTGCCTTAGTAGCAGTAGTCTTTTTCTCGGGCAAGATAGCGTGACAGAGCATAACCCTCACCAGTCTGACTTGAATTCAGAGATTTCTTTTTCCTACACTTGTCGCTAACCAAGACTAAAGGATCTAGTCTCTCCTGCTGTTTACGGCTCACTTGGTGAGAAAGAGATGGTTAGAGTTTTAGTACATAAGTAAATGTAATGAACTCGACTAGAATTCGAACTCAGATCTCTGATTTCTCAAACTGAGTCGCTCTCCATTACTCTTTCTTTTAGGTACACATAGAAAATAATAATAATAATAATAATAATAATAATAATAATAATAATAATAATACATCCCTGTTTATAAGCAGGAGTAGTGAGGAGCTTTAACGCTGATGTTGAGAGATTTCTTTTCTTTCATCATGATATTTGAGAACACTTTAAATCTGAATCCGCCTGAAGAGACTGAATTACCCGAACTAAAAGGATTTCAGACCTGGTCTCACTTGTAAGATTATGTGCTACTTTTATTAGAAACTGTCACAAAATCCTGCGTATTATTAATAGTGTTAGTCCTGGGTATGACGATAAAGTACCTCCGGCAGGCTTTTGATCGGAATATTGGACGTTTTGAGGAGCGTGTAACTACCTCTTAATTGCTTCCCAACCAGGGACCTAAGAAATTATCTTAAAATCATGATTGTCTATTGACGATGACGCAGCGCTGACGTTTTTGAAATCTTTTATTTTAATATCTGCTCTTTTGGTTTGGGGAGGATGCAAACGAGAAGAAAATTTCTACTTAGCATCAGGAAGAGACAGTTGAGATTTCTGAGGAGAGTTTCGAGAATCTAAAACTTACTGGTTGGATACAGGGAAAGAGAGAATAGGGAAATTAGCGGGAGATATACAGGGTGACCCCAAAAAACGGGAAATTTGGAGTGTGTATTGGCAGACATGAGGAAGTGGCAGGACTGCGAAACAGTGGCCTCACGAAGTAAACACTCTGCCATTTTAGTAACCATGGATCAGTGGAACGAGCAATAGCGTGCGTTAGCCATAAAAATGTTTTATAAAAACGGTGATAGTTTGACATCTGACCATATTTTTTGAAAATGTACAGGGGACCTCAGTTACTGTTGCTGCGAATCGTTATGTGGAGATGTTACAATCCTTCGTTACACCTTAATTAAACAATTTTTCTCACGTTCAAGAAACCTGGTTTCAACAGGATGGAGCGACATCACACACTGCACGGCAATCATTGGAGGCTGTGCGAGAATTGTTCGGTAACCGTGTGATTTCACGTTCTATGCGCCCCTAGATCGCCAGGTTTGTTCGTTTGTGATTTTTTTTTTTTTTTTGTGGGGCTATCTTAAGAGTAAAGTGTACAAGACTCGACCAAGAACTCTGTATGGGTTAAAACAGAGAATTCAGGATAAAAATTCACAGTATTCCAGCTGAGATGTTGCAGCGGTCAATGAGGAATCTCAACAGCAGATTTCAAGAATGCATTCGTACAGGAGGACGCCATCTACAGGACGTAATTTTTAAAAAATGAAAATTCCATCATCGTTTCTTAAACGCCATGTTTTAAGGTTTCAATAAATTTGAATAAAATATTTTTCTTCTATCACTCTTGGTTTTATTGGATTGTTAAAAAGTGCCCCCCCCCCCACCTTTTTTATTGCTCTGTATTTGATGGTGTTGAGCAAATGAATGAAGGAGCAGGTTTTGGGAGAGATACCAAGAGAAAAAAATGTTAAAAGATACAAGGAAGAAGGGCAAGTGGAAGTCTGTGATCGCCGACGTCTTGAAGGGACACGGCACATAAAGAATGTGGCCAGTATATATGGTGAAGTCCTGGAGTACTAACATTTTTACATTCCAGCGGTATTAGTAGTTTGTGCTTACATAATTTCTCTATACAGAGAATCTTACAATATTAACATATCTTCCGATTCAGGTATTTCATTACACTATTATATATATGTTGTGACTTGTTTAGGGTCAGGAAGAAAGACACGGAAAACAAAAAGGTAGGTTCAAACAGTGTATTAGAATAACAGAACAATATATACAATAATAAGTGTTAGTAATTAGCAAATAGAAGTGTAAGAACGGTATAGTTACGCTGCGTTTCGACTCCCTCTATACTGTCACTTGACTGTCTCACAGCTGCGTCCCTGGAAGTCCCACAGGTTATTATCTATTGACGGAAGAAGTGTCCATTCCTATAGATACGGGACCATAACAATACATCTATATTTAAATTCATTTCGGACTACAGTCAAGATAGATATTATTAATATCACAAACAGAATCATAAAAAAAATTTACCAAATAAGAGAAACCTCACCATTTGATGACGTTGAACAACAACAACAAAAATAAACATCACATGTAACTCAACGAGAAAATAATGACATGATCAAGGTGTCGACGTTTCCCTTACAAAGCATTAGAAATAAAAAACTTCCACCCTCAGTACTGAAAAGAACAATAAAAGTTATAGAATTTGGGAAATGTATTTTTATTGAAAAAATTGTTCTAAGGGAATGATTTGCTTTTAAAGAAACGGTTAATTGACGTCGTTTGTGTCTTTGTTCGTGCAAGGTGAGTGTAGCTATAGCGGGTTGTTCGTTCTAGTGAAACGTAGTTGTATGTTGAAACAGATTAACTGACTTTGGCCTCTTTAGTAGATACCCCACTATAAATTAATAAAAGGGTTATAAAACAAGAAAATCAAATTGAGTATGGAAACAACATTTTATGTATGCACATATATCAATTACGGTTTTTTTACAAATAAAAAGAAATGTCTTTAGGATGGGTCCAAAGGACGTTAAAATGTTTATAGCAGTACATGCTGAAAAGAGAGTTTGTGCGTAAGTATGTGTGAGCGTTTGTCAGTTAGGAATGTATTTGATGTCTCCGTACGTTGGTCCGGTAAGTAGCTCAGGGACGGCGAAGAAGAAGATGAGAGGGAAAGAAGGCGAGCATAGTGGATCGCTTGACGAGGTCAAGGTACGTGCTAATTACGCTCGTACTTTCTCAACACTCGCGATGCTTTCTGTGTCGGCTTTTTGTTTCGTCTTTGTGGGTCCCAGCAGATCATTTGGGAATTCACCCGTATTTAATTCTGGGCTTCCCATTGGATAATAAATAAAATTCGGAATTTGATATTTATTAAATTTTGGTTTTCTGCCGGAACATATGCGTGGAGCCGGGTGCGCAAAGACCGGTTTTGGTCATTTGCTTTCTGGTCCTGAGAGTGCAAACATCCGGTCCCTCGCTTTGCTCGGTCGGTATCACCACATAGCCACTAACAATGAGTTGCATACTTTCAGTAGGTATCCCAGATACTCTGCACGATGGTAAATCTGCTGCTCAATCTATAAAATATTGATTGAATTATTATTATTAGTAGTAGTAGTAGTAGTAGTACTATTTCCTTTTGGTGTCTGTTGTATACTCATTTGCTTCTGGGTCTCAACTAGAGACCTAATGTCAGAAATGGTATCATGACATTTTCACCGAACATTTTTTAATCTAAGTGCACACATATTTTGCATTGATAAAGCTCTTCGTAAGGTGTAAGCTCAACTTTTTATATTTCTCAAATGCATGGACTATCAGAAATCCATTCATCTGAGTCTTTTCCAATGAAACCGAGGGCTCCAACTCCAACTGAAATTATTGATGTCTTGATGTGCAACATTTTTTTGGATTTATACATCAAAATCCTTGTATTTTGATAGATTTTTGAAGATCTTTAAATATGCATTAGTACAGTCTGCAGTAACTGCAATGTCAATAAGAGAGTACATTCTGTTTTTCTAGTATTTGATCAATTTGTCTAGAGGATTAGTGTTGATATTCTGTCAATATGTATTGTAACTTTATCTGGGCGATTACCTTTGACTGTTCAATCTTCATGCCTTTATTATTATGATTATCATTGTTATTATTATTATTATTAAGGATTTTTTTTCGTTCATTTTGAGGAGATTCTAAAACACGTAATGTATATAATGTTTATATTCCTACATTATTTATGTTCCAATAATTTTCATAGTTGAGGTGATCGCGGGCAGAAGTTCCCACTGTCAAAAGAATGCTGCTGCCGCCGCCGCTGCTTCTGTCACCGCCGCCGCTGCTGCTGCCGCTACCGCTGCTGCCGCCGCCGTTGCTGCCGCACCGCTGCTGCTGCATTGGTCTCAAGTAGGCTCTGACGACTAAGTCCAGCTCACAGCCGGCGAATGAGCGAAGGTGGAAAACTGGCGCCTCATAAGCAGTTGCTTCTGGTAGATGGAGCTCGATAGCCCCCAAAAGGCAGTCTGTCTGTTGCCTTGAGGCCATATCTAAACACGGAAAAACGGTTACGGAAGTAATTTAGGGAGAAAACCCGGAGTGAAGCACCAAAGGCGTTTGGCTGTCAGTACTGACAATTTTCCGGCAACTTCTACAGCCAAGCCGACCTGAAATGAAATGCTCCGTATTCTTTTAAATCTTGTCGGTACAAATGTAGGAGATATGTAGTGTGGGTAGCGAATGGACTCTATACCATCGCCAAAATGTGCTCTCTAGGGAAGACATTCCAGTTTCACAACGAAAGGGCTAGTTTTTGATCAAACAGGGTGGAACCTTTATCTCGCAAGATAAACGGATGCTCATTATTACTTTAAAAGAAAAACGTAATACATTTAATTAAAATTAGTGGGAAACAAACTGCCTGAATAGTCTGAATGTTGCTTTATTCTTCACATTAAAGTATTTTCATAGTATATTGCTAACATATATTCCGCTATGATGTACTGTTTTTGCTGTACCTCACTTATATACACACAACATACACAATTAGAATCAAATACCTACGATAGCAAGCATGGCCGTATCTGACTACCGGGCACACCGGGCACGCGTCCGGGCCGATCCGTGCAGTCATAGTGAAAATCCGGGCAAGGAAAAATGTCTTCGTCAGAAATCAAACTAAACAATTCACAAAGAAAGAAAGAAAGAAAGAAAGAAAGAAAGAAAGACGAAGAAAACATCCGAATGAATGAAGTAAAAATCTGTTTGTTTATTTATTAATTTTAGGAGAAAAGACTGGTTATACTCAGAAAGTCCGAACCCGATTTCCTGCTTTCGTTCACGTTCTGCGCCTAATTTCCATTGGAATAGCCGAAAAAATTCGCAAAAATCATAGTTTTTGGAAACGGATGACACTAATGACGTCATCACATTCTCAACTAATAAATCCGGGCAATTTTCTCTGTGCCCGGTGTATTTTTAGCATCAGCTACGGCCCTGGTAGCAAGTCTAATCAAAGTTTCAATGTCATGCTTAATATCTAACGTTCAATGATTGAGTGACAACCCTTCCGCGAATAGCTAATTCCTTCATCTTTACTCGTAATGACTTTCCGATAAATGAGACATGCTTAAAATATAGATAAATACAAATAAGTATCTCATTATTAAAAAAATAACACATCGATTTTATTTTCTTGTATTTTAATCTTATTTTCAAAATATTCTACTTTCCCTAGAGTTGATTTAATAATTTGTTGCAACAACACTGTACATATGGAGAATATGTGTATCCGAGCCGTAAATGGTATATATTACGTGAAAAAAAACAACTTTTTACTATATATATTATTTTAGGACCGAATCCAAAGAAAGAAAGAAAGAATATCCGCTATGCTTCGGGTAACTCAGCGTTTTTAGCGCCGAAGTAACTGATTGCGAAAACAGATTGTCTTGTTCCATTCATAATGGGAGAAATTCGGCGGTAAAGATAATCTCATTTTTGACATACATGTCAGCGGAATGTCAAGCGCATGCGCATCGAATGAATGTATGGTAAGCGATTAAGAAAGACATAAAAACGTCAAACTTGTGGTTGGGGCTAAGTGGTTAGGCTAGCCGCAGGCAATTGTGACGTACATGATTCGCTAAAAACGTTCTAGTGATACACTAAGTCAAAAAAATAAATATGGTTATTTATTGCCTTTGGACGTGCGGGTGGTGTAATGGTTGACGACTCGGAACAAAAAATTGGCAAATCGTAATCGTTACATTGATGTTCACGCAAATAACATTGAAAACGCTGTTGAATCCATGTATTCTCCCTCCTCTTATGTATGGATTAAATAGTAGGACAGACAGTACTCTAGCTGTCGTTGGAAACCAGTACAGGAGAAGGATAACCCCGAATTTCAAACCGTATATAGCCGTGGAGTAGAACAAAATATGCAGCTACCGACAAGGTCACAGAGTTCACATTAGCTCTTTAATCTCGACAGCGTTCATTATTATTACTAGTTTCAGCCCGTGAACATTTCACAAGTCTTCTCTTTGAATTCTTCAGTTAATAATTCTATAAGCTCATGGTGAGTTCCACAAGCATAAAATATCCGTACAATTTTCCCTATTGCATTGTTTAACAACTTTAATAAAATATTGCCATTACAATCATAAATATGAATACTGGTTATATTTTAAGAAGTGGGTACAAATGAAAAGATTTGAAATTGGAAACGTTTTCCACTTCACTGGAACAGATGAGAAACTTCTATCTTCCCTTCTTTCTTTCATTTTCTGACTAAAACCATGTAGCGTCTTTGATAAATCTTTTTGTCTTCTCACGCGATCAATATGCGGTATTGACAGGAGGTGTTAAACACATCTATCTTTTTTTTTTTCACTGAAACCAAGTAGCGTCTCTGGTATAAACTGCGTCCTTTCACGCTATCAAAACCGAATAGTCCAATATTTATGAGGTGCTGGTAGGTGACATTAAACATTTCTGTCTTCACTTCTTTCTTTCATTTTCTCATAGAAACCAAGTGGTGTATCTAATATGTCTTCTTTTTTTTCTTTCTATACAATCAAAACAGAATAGTCAATTATTTATTATGTATAGGCACGATGTAATGGCTGTGTGAACAAAAAGAGGGACAAGCACAATTATTATTATTATTATTATTATTATTATTATTATTATTATTATTATTATTATTATTCCAAGAAAACAGTAATTCGTAGCGAAATTGTACTTTTTCTAACGATCTCTCGAATGTAGTTAATAATGGCCTATATTTTGATTTTGGATATATTTATCAGATTAGCGACAATATTTTGCTTCTGGCGCTAAAAGTATTACTTGTAGATTTTATACTAATAAATTGAGGTAGCAAGACATAATAGCGTCAGATCTTTTGTTCATCTCGTATTGATGGAGAATGTAAACTTGTTATCATTGATTTTATATGAAACAGTAGTTTTACGCTAAAAAGGAAATCAGCACTTGGAATAAGATATTAACTCTTTGAATTTCGTTATTATCTTTATTCTACAAGTAATCAGTGGGGTTTAATAAATTTTGTTCCGATAAAAATAGGCAAAACTTTCTAATATAAAAATATGAGATCCAAGTACCTATTTAATATATATATATATATATATATATATATATATATATATACCTCGGCGTAAGATTCAGTTATAAAAATTTCACGAAGCAAAGTGTCTTATCGTTGTGGAAACGGAAAAGTTTATTTCCTTATTAGCTTAAAAATTAGGATTCATCAAAAATTAAGATAAGATAATCTTGAAATTTCCAAGGGTATTGCAAGTACGAGGTCTGATCCAAAATTATCTGCACTGGCGATATAAAAGAAAAACGACAACACATATCAACTGAGCATTTAATCTTCTTCGAAGTAGTCTTCCTCTCATGAAGCCACACACATTATCTATCGTCCTTTCCATTGACGAAAGCAGTTCCAGAATTCTTTTGTGGGGGATATTTATCAGTTGCATTGTCGCATTCCCTTGGATTAAAACGGGTTATTGGGAGTGAAAGAGAAGACTTTAGTGAGGAGAAGGGCAATAAAATAACTGGTTTCAGGAAGCCATAAGATGGTATTAATGTCACTAAGATACAAGGGGTCATTGGGACTGAAAGAGAATAAAAAGACATTAATGAGGAGAAAGGGCAATAGAAGAACCGGTTTCAGGGAGACAGAAGATGGTATTAATGTCACTAAGATACAAGGGGTTATTGAGAGTGAAGGAGAATAAGAAGACTTTAGTGTAGTGAAAGGGCGATAAAAGAACTGCTTTCAGGGAGACAGAAGATGGTATTATTGTCACTAAGATACAAGGGGTTATTGGAAGTGAAAGAGAATGAGAAGACTTTCGCGAGGAGAAAGTGCAATAAAAACAGCTTTCAGGAACACAGAAAATGGTATTACTGTCAGTAAGATACAAGGGGTTATTGGGAGTGAAAGGAAATGAGAAAACTTTAGTGAGGAGAAAGGGCAATAAAAAAAAACACGGTTCAGGAGACAGAAGATGGTATTAATTTCACTAAGATACAAGTGGTTATTGGGAGTGAAAGAGAATGAGAAGACTTTAGTGAGGAGAAAGAGCAATAGAAGAACCGGTTTCAGGAAGATAGAAGATGGCGACTGACGATATATGGAATTGTTTGAAATTTGATCACTGATGGGAATTCTGTGATATTGTGAGACGACTACACACTGCACACTTTCCTTCCAAGAACTGCTATAAACAAAGAAATCGAAAACCTTATAATGCAGTGTATATGTGTGAGAGATTTCAAGGTCAATCTGTGCCAAATGGATTAATTCTAATTACCCAAGCTCCTTTATGATAATGGTCTCAAGACTTTTTTCATAGACTCGTACATATAATTGCTCTATTCTTTCATTAATGATTGCATTCATTTCTGATTTTTAATGTATTTCTAGAGTAAAATCATTTCAAATCCCTTACTATAATAAACCATTTTGCAATGATTTCGTAAATGATTTTATAGTCAAATTATATAGTGAAATTATTATAGTAAAGCTTTATAGTAAAATTTTATAGTAAAATTATCATACTAAAATTTTATAGTAAAATTATCATACTAAAATTTTATAGTAAAATTTCATAGTAGTCTGACTATAGTAAAATTATTTTCAATGTTTCAAAGTTATTAGTAATTCATGTACATTATTCATGTAACTAGTTCACCTATTATAAAAAATGGAAAGCACATGTAACTAATGACGTAATCGTGATGTTGATATTCCACACAACGTCAAGCAAAACGTTAGGAAGGTAATTTCAGAAAACTGTTTTTCTGAAAAATATTTTTATAGAAGATTTTATAAATTTCAACCGACAACAGTACTGTCTGTTCGATCAACAAATACCGAATGTTTCCATAGAAAGAAAAACCTAACATTTTCATTTTAATTGCTGTTGTGGTGCATTGGATATCGGCTCGCAACGAGAAATCGGGGAGCCGAGTTCAAATTCCAGCCGAATTCATTGCATTCACTTACGCGCAAATACCCTTGGGAAAGGTATTAGTCCGTCTATTCCTTCCAGTTATGGGTTAAATAACAGGACAGATTGGGTTCTATAGCTTTGTTCGGCAACCAGTCTACCACAGAAAGCAATGGCAACCTACTGCGGGATAATCTTCTGCCCAGTCAGTCATGTCTCTTTCGAGACATGATCGCCCAAGCGTGTATCACGTATGGCACTTAACTGACTGAATACTTGATTTATATTAAACATCAAATGCCCAAATTACATTTTTATGTTTCTTTATATTTGCTCAATGTTCAGTTAATATATTGCTTTCATTTATTCCGATCTTTCTTGGGTACAGTGGGTATTTTTAATATCTGATTTGAAGTGATTAGGGGTGCTAAGTGAGCAGGAAACAAATCCAATTTGGTGGTTTTGACATAAAATCGATCTGCGGCACACTTAAGCTATGACTTTGTGTCAGGCTTACAAATTTAGCTAAGTGTTTACCGCTGTTGACTTGAAGCCCAAAATTATGTCATATTGATGATGATTTTAACGGAAGAATTTTGAATGTGCTTCTGGAATGTAAACTAAAGTAGCAGTTTCATATTTCCTTTTATTTATTTATTCATTTATTTATTTTGTATGACAATATTAGACTCAGTTAAGTGTCATAGGGGTCATTGATGACCCCTATGACACTTAGATGATCATGTACGCAAAGAGATATGACTAACTGGGCCAAAGATTTTCCTGCAGTATCTTGTCATTAATTTCGGCGGTTATTAGATGATCATGTACAAAAAGAGATAAGACTAACTGGGCCAAAGATTTTTCTGCAATATCTTGTCATTAATTTCGACGATAAACTGATTGCCAACCAAGGTTATATAACCCAATCTGTCCTGCTATTTAACCTATAGCTGGAGGGAGAAGAGATGAATTAATACCTTTCCCAAGGGTATTTATGTGTAAGTGAATGCAACAAATATACGTTGTCGTGCAGTGGCTATCGGCTCGAAACAAGAAATTGGACAGCCGAGTTCGAATTCCAGTTGAATTTGTTGCATTCACTTACACTTATAGCCTTGTTTGGCCACCAGTCTACTGCAGAAGTAATGACAACCTACTAATAGGAAAATCTTCTGCCCGGTCAGACGTCTCTCAAAAGAGACATGATCGCCCAAGCGTGTATCACGTATGGGACTTAACTAAATGACCTGACTAATATCCTTATATTTGTTGCAGTTTTCGATTCTGATATATCTCGCTCTTTGTCTTCCAAACATTTTTCACTAGAATGTCCTGGAATGTACCAAAAAAGAAAAAACCGGTTGATAAAAATGTCTGATAACACACCAGTGTGTTATCACAACCTTTAACTATTACGATCGGTCTTCACAGAATATTCCGTATCTCTATTAAACTAGATGGTGATTTAATAAATATCTTCCTCATATCAATTTGGGCGCCTTCTGTAGATTGCCAACAGTTTTATTTTGCTATTTATATTCTCAATCAATATTCTATGTTTGTGAATTTGTGCAGAATTTTTGTTTACTAGAACAAAGAATGGCTTGTATATTTTAGCGCTTCCAAAACAAAATTGCTATCACCACGTATAACTGCTAACCTCCAGTAGAGGAATTTATTGCGCCTTTTTGCTCTCATGTTTTTCCCTGACAGAAAACTCAATAATTTCCTAGTAGCTAAGTCTACCACTAGGAAATTAGTTCACTGTATTGTGCCAGACAATTTTTTCGTCGGAATCTATCTGTCATATTTATAAATCTATATGTAGATACCAATGTCGTAAGCAGAGTTTGAAACTTGATATTGTAAAACTAGTTCCAGATAACTTTGTAAACGTTAGGGATCTATTTGTGATTGTATTTATATTATGAACAGGAACATCACTTCTAAACTAGGTACCTCCACTCATTTTCCATATATAAATTTTAAATTGAATTTTGAAAAATAAAGTTTTCTTGAAACTTTTATTTTAGCTTTAATTGAAAGCTAAATAATTAAATTTACTATTTCTAGTTAGAAAAATACTTTAGTGTATTTTAAACAGAAATTATATTAATTGGAATCTAAAAATTTTCAATTTTTTTTAATCTTTCAATTTTTCGGCCATTTGTAAACAAAGGTTAATTCTTCGTTTTAAAAATTTTGCAAAACTAAAATATAGATCTGCGACATATTTTGGGAAAATTAGCAAATTTTATGTTAAATTAATTTGATTTACACAAGTATTACTTATTTATAGCATTAAATTTAGAATAAAACTATTCTTAATCACAGAGTTGTACTTTTTGACCTGTCCGCCATATATCAAACGTGTTGATAGGTTGTCAGATTGGAGATAAGATAAGTGTATGGCGATCACAAGCGACAAAATTTTACAAATTTTTTTTCGGGTAATGAGAGGAAACCCTGAACTTATGACTTGCACATAGAAATTACCATACAAAAAAGCTTCAAATAAAAAAAATTAGTATTTTAAAAATATGAAGGCCAAACGATTTGTTTTAAACTTTTCAATTTTCGATAGGCAATATAATCTTCAATTGTTAACTTAAAAATTTAACCGCAACAAATCTTTGAAGTTTTTTTTTTTAATATTTATAAATTATTATAATAAAAAAAATGAAAACAATTCTTTTAAAATTTCATTACTGATAGAAAAAAAGCTTCTTCAAACTGTAATGCCCTTCATATATATCATTTATTAAAGCCATTAAAATTTTAACAAATTAAATAATATTAGAGTTTTATTGCATTTTTGTTTTACTATTCGGGGCAGATTTCGGAAACACAGGCCAATTTTAAAATAAAATTGGATGATTTGTATTTCCCAATGAGTTCTGCGTTTAACTAATAAAATCATTTACCGCAACAAAGTTAAATTTATTAAAATTTCATGGATTTTGGTTGAGTGGGGGGTAAAAGATGTAAAAAAAAAATTATATTTTTACCTACATTTTTAAAAAATAATAATTTCAAAAATAATTTAATTCATTTGTGAATGAGTATTGAAAGTTTCATTAAAATCAGACAATTATTTGATTTTTGCGAGAATTTCCAAATTAATGTGTTTGTCACCGGAAAAGAGTCAGTTATGTCATATTACGTTTTCCATCGTAAACTCTCGTAAAGATTTGGTTACCCGCTAACTCAAATCAAAGCAAGATTTTCTGCCAACATTTCGAACATGTTAGAAAGTATTCAAAAATTTAAAAAGTAATTAAAAATTACTTTGATCATTCCTCTTAATAATATATATACATTTTGATGGAAAAAAGTTTGTTTTTATTGGAGACTTTTTTATTCATACTATGCTGTTTTTTAGAGATTTAATTAAAGGTACCTATTCTAAGCCGATGAAACATCAATACTTTTTGATTTTGATAAATATTGTGGCGCGAGGAAATCATAATGAATGCTAATCTACAAAAAATATTCACAAAAACATTTATTTTTCGCAAACAAACCAGTTTTTTGGTTTTGTTTGTTTGTTTGTTTGTTTGTTTGTTTGTTTGTTTGTTGTTGTTTTGTATTTTTTTTGGGGGGGGGGGGATAATTTCAAACCATACATAGATAGATAGATAGATAGATAGATAGATAGATAGATAGATAGATATGGCAAGACTGAGATAGATAGATAGATAGATAGATAGATAGATAGATAGATAGATAGATAGATAGATACTAAGGATTCCACAATTTATTCCGTAATTATTACACTCACTTTCCGAGTCAGCGGATATCGACTCGGCACGACAAATCTGGGTGCCGATTTCGAATTCCAGTTGAATTCCTTGCATTCACTTACGCACAAATACCCTTGGGAAATGTATTTATCCATCTCTTCCCTCCAGTTATTGGTTAAATAACAGGACAGATTGGGTTCTATAACCTTGGCTGGCAACCAGTCTACCGCAGAAAGCAATGGCAACCTACTGCGGGATAATATTCTGCCCAGTCAGTCATGTCTCTTTCGAGACATGATCACCCAAGCGTGCATCACGTATGGCACTTAAATGATTGACTGATACATTGTCTAGGAAGGTGACTGATGTCAAGTGTCCCATGCGTATGTTCATCACACACACACACACACACACACACACACACACAAACAAACACGCACACACACACACACTTACGTGTGCACGCCTGCTTAAATAAACACAAGAGAAAGAGACGAAATCAAAGAGAATGTCTGTGCCCGTATCTATGTGTACATTTCCAAGCAATGAGAGATCGTGCCCGAGAGAGATTCGACATTCTCTTTGCTTACAATAATGACACGAGAAGCGTAACGATTTGAAAGTGTAACTTTTATGTTTTTATGTCTTTCTACGAAATTCTTATGAGTCATTCGTGTTTTTATCTTCACAGACAAACCAATAACTCCGGATTCAGTTTCTCCTCGTCCGGACATAAGTCATAAAAACACGCACATCTCTGAGAAGATTTGCATTTAACAAAATTACACGAATGGACAAAATACTTTTGGTCGTAAACCACTTTGCAAACCTCGGCTAAGTCCTAAATTCCAGGAAACTCACGCTAGTTTCAAACCAGACGTCATTTTTTCTTTCTTTATCGCATTTATTTTTATTTATTTGTTTATTTAGTAGTTATTTATGTATCTGGAGATATCACGAATAGGATTTATTAAACAAATACGTCAAAACTTTCATTCGCTCCAATAATTACATGCATCATGACTCAGCAAATATTAAAAGCATATATCGGAATCGAGATGTCAAAGAAATTGCCTTTAGTGTATGAACAAACATAACATATAGCAAATACATGAATTCAAAAATATTTTATTTGTTTTGTTTTACGACTTATCAACCCTTTGGGGTTTATGTATAGCCGAAACTTATTTTAGATTTTAATATAATTTCCTTCTTTTTTTTTTTTCGTGCGAATATTTCATTCGAATATTTTTTTTTTTTTTTTAGATCAACAATGATTTTCCCCAGATACAAATTCTACCATTAATATACAGATGAGAGAGAAGATAAGAATTTATATAATCCCCATGCGTATTTGAGTGTAAGTGTATATAAGGAACCGACTGGAATTCGAACACGGTTCTCCGATTGTTCATTCCAAGCCGCTATTTATCTCACCGACTACAAAAATATGATCAGTTCATCCGTGTCTATTTTCCGCTTGAAAACCCAAACAAAAACATTAATTTCAAACGCGTGCTGAGCAGTCAGAGCTCAAAGAGCACATTCTGCTCCTTACTGCACAGAATAATTTGTGATAGCCGACACTTGACGGGTAATAGTCGTAGTGTAAGAGGCCGAAAGTTTATTTGCACGGCATTGAATAAATAAAAAATCGCCATCATATCATTAACGTTGAAAAGTTTGAGTTTTGAGTTTGATTTTTGTTTAATGACATGTCAACTTCTGCGGCTTATTTAATGCCAAAAATAGTGGAGTTTTAAGGTATTTTTTAATGTTTGGTTATAGTGAGGTTTGATGAAAAGTTTTTTTGTTTTTTTTTTGTTTTGTTTTGTTTTTGTTTTTTTTATTTTGGAAAATTGAAGATTTCCTCTAGTTTTGTATTAAAAAATGTATTGCTGGTAATAATTTTCTTCTTCAAATATATATTACTAGCAGTAAAGCCCTGCGTTGCTCGGGTGTAATGAAAGCTTTAAAACTAATCCATGCTCCTGGAGCTCAGACTCTTTGGACGTTGGCACGAAAGACTAAAAAGCAATAGTTGTTTCCAGTTAAAGCGAAACTGTAAACTGAAAGAAAAATGAATGGATGTAAGTCAAATTTTGATTTCCTGGTATCGATATCAAATAAGGTTTTTCATCGTAAACTGAATTTTGAAGGCCAAATAAGTCCTCTGAGTAAATGGTATCATGGCTGAGACTAAGAACTACAATTATATACCTACTTAGATCCAAACCCGAAGCAAAAACTAAAATAAAAGGGCTGAAAAATAGACATACAGGCAGATAAACAGACACACACACAAACATCTTGCCTTATATATATATATATATATATATATCATCGATTTTCTGCACAATTGTAAGAACTGCAACTTTGAAACTTCTGAATATCGTTTCTTATGTCTTTGTCTATGATTGTATCAAATTTGATTAAAATCGGATCACTTCTTCTATAACCTGATTTTTTCGATTATCGATTTTCGATATTTATCGGAGGTACCTCGACACAAAACCTAGCTAAGAACACTCGCAGACGCTTATAGTACAACTGTGTAAATTTTAAAGAAAATCGGTTCAGCCGTTCAGGCTCATTTTCGAAGCAGACTTAACTATCGCCCGGTTCACACTCCACCCACGTCTATTGAACAGGTGAAGAGGCTCATCCCTTGTTTCCTGTTTAGGATGCGGTTTTCGGTTTTCTCTTTTCCAATCTTTTCACTCTTTTCTTTTTTTTTCTTTTTTTTTCCAATTGGAGTACATAGACTAAACTATCGCCCGGTTCACACTCCACCCACGTCTACTGAACAGGTGAAGAGGCTCATCCCTTGTTTCCTGTTTAGGATGTGGTTTCCGGTTTTCTCTTTTCCAATCTTTTTACTCTTACGTAGCCCTCTGCGCATCAGTGGCGTTATCGTCTTGCTTGGGGTGATATGATTAAAAAAAAAACAAAAAAATTTGGAGTCTTTGTCAGATTTGGATTAGCTGAATAAATAGATACAATTTCTCTTGAAAATAGAGATATGTCCAGTTCTTTAAGCAGTTTTGTTGTTGTTGTTGTTGTTGTTGTTGCTTCAGTAATTAATTTGTACTTGATTTGTTGATTCATCGACGTTAAAACAAGAACTTACTCTCCTGATGGAATGCAGAATAGACTTGGAAGCTGTGTCAGATATGGATAAACTCTATAAACAGCTGAAATTTCTCATTTATTCCAAATGAAGATGTGTCCGGTTCTTTTGAGTAGATATTTTTATTATTTAAATATTTGAGTTATTTATCTTTTGACGTCAGACCAAGATGCTAATTCTCATGATGTTTAGCATTAGCCATACTGATGAAATGCAAAAATGACTTGCTAGCTGTGTCAGATTTGGATAAATTTTATAAATAGATGTGCGTTGTGGTACAGTGGATATCGGCTCGGAACGAGAAATCGGGGTGCCGAGTTCGAATTCCAGTTGAATTCCTTGTATTCACGTACGCACAAATACCCTTGGAAAAGGTATTAATCCATCTCTTCCCTCCAGTTATGGGTTAAATAAGAGGACAGATTGGGTTCTATAGCCTTGGCTGGCAACCAGTCTACCGCAGAAAGCAATGGCAACCTACTGCGGGATAATATTCTGCCCAGTCAGTCATGTCTCTTTTGAGACATGATCGCCCAAGCGTGTATTACGTACGGCACTTAACTGATATAAATAGATACAATTTATCTTGTATTGAAAATGGAGATGTTTTCGTTTCTTTTGAACGTATTTTTGTTTTTGTTTCAATATTTGCTTTGTTTATTCACCGACGTTAGACCAAGAATTTACCCTACTGGAATTTAGCATAGTGATGGAATACAAAAAAAAAAAAAAGGTTAGAGGTTGTGTCAGGTTTGGATAAACTAAATAAATAGCAATAATTTCTCTTGTATTGCAAATGATGATGACGTCCGTTACTTTTGAGCGGTTTGTCGTTGTTGTTGTTTCAATATTTGACTTGTATTTGATTTGTTTATCCATTGATTCGTCCCGCGTTATTTTCCGATTTGCATATTCATTTATTCTACTTCGCTAACAATTAATCCCATTCGCCAAGATTTATCGATCCTTTGTTTTCGACAAAGAGACGTAGGGATTGAGCTATTTGTTCATCTTTGCGCTTCTATTTCTCCGTAATGCTTAAAGCATGCGTCTATCGACGAAAATGTTGACATGGCCGAGAACGAGAGACGGGGATGTCGAGTTTTCTTGTCTACGCCTCTCTCGACGATTTGCAGTCATTAAATACATAGTCAATGTCGAGATTCACTGCTAAACAGTTGATTGGGCGTTAGATAGATAGATAGATAGATAGATAGATAGATAGATAGATAGATAGATAGATAGATAGATAGATAGATAGAATAATGCTCGGTGTCGGAGATAGAACGTTTGTACATATAGATAGTACGGACGTAGGAATCAATGCTGTATATTGACTGTCAAATTAAAGATCGCACTTAAGAGTGAAACTGACACTCACTATGCAGTGTTGATACATTCAAATAGTAAAAATAAAAAGTAAAGCTGAAAATATAAAATAAACTGATAGCTCAATGCCAAAATATATAATAATAATAATAATAATAATAATAATAATAATAATAATAATAATAAACATGAAATGGAGTCATAACAACACGCCACGACCTGCCTTAGGTCTCCCCGCAGACTTGGTTGGTAGTGAGACCAAAGCAGAAATCGAAATATGATGAAAAAATGACAGAATAATAATAATTTCATGCATTGGCAATTATCAAGCGGAACTTTTGATTGCCACCGCATAAAATTCTGAGTAGTGGATGTCGTATTATTATTATTATTATTATTATTATTATTATTATTATTATTATTATTATAGCGGGTACGGCTTATATATTTACCCATTATTAATTTTATTACAAAATACAAAGTTTTAAGTTTTGGTTCATGCAAGTTTAAGGGCTGGTTATTATATATATTGACAATATTTTACATATATTTACCATGTAAAATGTCCACCCTTTGCTTTCACCATAGACCTAATCTCTACTCATCAGAAGTGTATAATTTCTTGGCCACCTATTTGCTCAAATTGTATGACGTGATAGGAGCTTCACTCAGGCGAGACACATTTGAGTATGAGATTTGTGAAACATCTCTCTCGACTATGGGATATATCACAAAGACCGTAGGATTAATGTCAGGAGTTGCTGGGGGCTAAATTGAATTGTCAAAAACTCTACGGACATGTTTCTTGTCCCAGTTTTGCATTAAAGTGGTCATGTGTGCATGAGCGTTGTGGCGCAGTGGATATCTGCTCGGAACGAGAAATCGGGGAACCGAGTTCGAATTCCAGTTGAATTCCTTGCATTCACGTACGCGCAAATATCCTTGGAAAAGGTATTATAACGTCTCTTCCCTCCAGTTATAGGTTAAATAATAGGACAGATTGGGTTCTATAGCCTTGGTCAGCAACCAGTCTATGGCAGAAAGCAATGGCAACCTACTGCGGGATAATCTTCTACCCAGTCAGTCATGTCTCTTTCGAGACATGATCGCCCAAGCGTGTGTCGCGCATAGTACTTAACTGACTGACTGTGCATGAGATTCGTGAAAACATAGCGAATGCCGAATTCTGTTGACAGCCTTGGCAAAGTATCTCCCCCACCCCACCGCAACATTTGCTGTTAAACGCTAATATTCACCATCCGCT
Source organism: Ascarosepion bandense (assembly GCA_037127315.1). NCBI lineage: Eukaryota > Metazoa > Mollusca > Cephalopoda > Sepiida > Sepiidae > Ascarosepion > Ascarosepion bandense. Next base: position 6,167,173 of record JBBBDQ010001337.1, read on the forward strand.
TCTTTAATGAACATCGACGACTCTTTCGAACCAACAGAAGCAATAGCATCCAAAAATTAAATTAAAAAAAAAAAATCTATTTAGAATGAAATCCTTTGAGGAAACGAAATAAAATACAAAAGAAAATTCGCAGAATTTAACTATGAATAAAATTCCCAACATATAATTTTTTTTCGAAGCAGTATGCTTGGGAATTTTATACACATTGTCCCACAAATGTTACTACTCTTCAATAACTAGTGGTAAGATTTTGTACTAAATTCGGTTCCAGGAAGCTGTTTAAATTCTCCGTATTTCTTGTGGAGGAAAACCAAATTTTGTTAACTAAACCCACAGAGTAGCTATTAAAAATGACAAATTTTTCCTTTTTCAAGAGAAATCGCTACTTGTTACTTTTCACTAAACGATTGACGGTTATTTCTTCAATGTATTAAACACTAAGAAACATTTAATCATGCTTTTTAATAAAAATCTACAAGCTAATTTTATATGTGTTCTTAATTCAGCTTGTTCATTTTATATTTATTTATTTATTTATTTTACAAATGTGATACTTATGAAGCTTTTAATATTACAGGTAAAGCTTTAGGTTTCTTTTATTTTTCTACAAGGTGTTCCTAAAGTCTGGTTACATAGGCAAAATTGTCTATTTTCAAATAATTAAATTTCCAACAGCATTTTATTCAGTAAGAATATTAACAAAGAATATCTTTCATATGATTTCCATCATTTGTAATGCAAATGTTAATGCGCTTTACAAGATTCCCGTGAACTCGATGTAATAACTCCACATTGCCGTCGGTTTTAGTCCATTTAGTCTCTTTATCCGTTCAATCAAGTGTGTTGCACCTGTGACTTTCATTGAGTACACCTTCTCTTTTAGCATACTCCAGAAAAAAAAGTTTTTCTTCTTTCAACAAAACTATGTTTTAATCTGTGAAATTAAAAAAAAATATTGAAATTTCCTGTCTCCAGACTTTAGGGACACCTTGTAGTATTATCCTTAATTTGCATATGAGTTGGAGAGTGATCACTAAACTTTACTTAATAATTATATAGATATTCAAATATTAATACTTAAAGTTTCACTATACAATGCTACCCGTCCGACCTGTGAACCATCTTTCTAATTACCATTTCGCATTCTACTGGACTAAATGGAGATTAAAAAACATATATAGCTTTATATGAACGCATTAGAAATTACTTGGCGTTCGTTTGTGGTTTAATTTTCTCTATCTTAATAGCAGGTACAGAAAAAAAACTGTAGGAATCCTAGTCAAGAGAGTAAAGGAAAGCGTGAAAAAAAGGAGTAACCATCCAATTTAAGACGACAAACTCTATTGTCGATGACAGGAGAGACAGTCCAAGAATAGATATATTAAGATATTTAACTATCTTGGAAAGAACATAGAAATCGGAATGCATATTGCAATAGAGTAAGATGCCTTCCAAATGCTAAATCAGTCAATTAAGCACCATACACGATACACGCTTGGGCGATCATGTCTCTTTCGATCCATGACTGACTGACTTGTGTGATTTTCCCGCAATAGGTTGCCATTTCTTTTCTGCGGTAGAATGGTTGCAAAACCAAAGCGATAGAACTCAACCTGTCCTGCTATTTAACCCATAGCTGGAAAGAGACGAGACGGATTAATATCTTTCCCAAAAGATTTTGCACGTAAAGTAAGCAACGAATACCAACTGGAATTTGAACTCGTCTCTCCGATTTCTAATGCCGAGCCGATATCCATTGCGCCACAACGCACATCCTAAACGCTAAATAAATTATTCAGCATTCACCAGCTTATTTAACTAACTTTTTAGATGGATGTTAATGCAGGATCTGTGCAAGATAGCAAAGGGACAAATATTGTTTACAGCTTCAAAGAATAGGAGGTTTTGACGAACCATGATCGTCCACAACCTGCAAGGATACGGTACACAGAGAAACATGATGGGAAAAGGAGAAGCTGAAAAAAGAGGCGAGGCTGAAATATCTTTTAAAAGTGAAGTTGGCAGGTCGGGTTCAAATTCAAACTCAGGCTATTTGTTCTCATTTCAAACTAATAGCCATGACAAATGCATGAATTTATATTTTTCATATTAGCAACGCATCATGATTGATAGACCGAGTACTCTAGTCTTGTTTGGCAACCAGTATATGTGAACAACACTAAATTCAAAAGCCGTGAAGGAGGCGACGAGAAAACCCTTCAATAATTACCTTCAAGGGCAGCCATGGCTTACGGCTGCATCACATTGAAACACCGGTTCTTGTACGATTACTGAAGTTAAGCAACGCAGAGCTTAATTAATACTTCGGTGGGTAACCGCTTGAGAATACAATGTGCTGTAAGCTTGGATGAGTAGGTGGTTTAATTGATGATAGCTCGGAATCAATGAGACAAGTTCCAATTCCGGTTGGGTTCGTTATATTCATCTACGCGCAAATACTCTTGGTAAAAGTATTAACCCACCTCTTCTTTACTCAACAGATTAATTAGTCAGATTCATATCACTAAAATCATTCAGTCAATTAGTTAAGTGCCATACGTGTAACACGTTTGGGCGATCATGTCTCTTTCCATCCATGATTAACTATGCAGATTTTCCCGCAGTAGGTTTCCATTTTCTTCAGAAGTAGACTGGCTATAGAACCCAATCTCTCTTATTATTTAACCTATAACTGGGGGAGAAGAGATAGATTCATAACTTTTCCAATGGTATTTGCGCGCAAGTGAATGCAACGATTTCAACTGGAATTTGAACTCGGTTCTACTTATTCCCATTCCGAACCGATATCCATTTCCCCACAATACGCATTAAAATCATGATAATCTCCAAAAAAAATAAAATAAAATAAAATTACGTACAAAATTTCGGTATTAAATAATCCTTAGAGTTTGATATTCTGCTAAATAAAAACAACTATCCAAACAAAAACAACCGTGGCTGTATATAGATTAACGAAAAAGAAGCTGTGGAGAGCTATGATAACTTATGTATTGAATGGATATTGCACTTAAGGAAGAGGTGATCAAATAAATCTAACTTGCTCTTTCGTGGAAGATCTACTTTCTTTGCGTTAAATTGTTCGCATGGTGGCGCTAATATCCAGCAGAGGTAGGGTTAATGTTCACATTGGCTTGATAGTCGTTCATCGTATTCTGACTGATTTCGTCTTAATTAAAAGACATCGTCAACTTGATAAGACGATATCGATGAACGAATAATTCATAGTTACCTAATCAAGTAACGACCACATTCAGCTTTGTTAAACTTAAAGGATCGAATCGGGATCAGACTTTTCAAGTCGATATCCTTAATGATTAAATCAGCGCGAACTAAGCTCGTAGTCGTATCAATAGTGGTGAAAATAACCATTTATATGGACAAGTTGGCTCGATACATCCATTCAGTCGCTGAGGAAATGCCCTGTAATGAAAGTAATTGCGGTCGATTACGGACATTGCCCGCGAGTGCGGACGCCAACTGCTGACCCTTGGTCATTAGACGTTCGTTACGTAGTCAGCAATAAAAGATCTGCTTTTGGATAGAGCCTCAATATCTACAGTATCTCCATATCCGGAATAAATATTAAATAATAAACACTGTCTCTATCTATCTATCTGTCTGTCTGTCTATCTATCTATCTATCTATCTATCTATCTATCTATCTATTTCAGCCTGTTCATATCTATCTATCTATCTATCTATCTATCTATCTATCTATCTATCTATCTATTTCAGTCTGTTCATATCTATCTATCTATCTATCTATTTATCTATTTATCTATTTCAGTCTGTTCATATCTATCTATCTATCTATCTATCTATCTATCTATCTATTTCAGTCTGTTCATATCTATCTATCTATTTGTCGATCTATCTATCTATCTTTCTATCTATTTCAGTCTGTTCATATCTATCTATCTATTTGTCGATCTATCTATCTATCTTTCTATCTATTTCAGTCTGTTCATATCTATCTATCTATCTATCTATCTCAGTCTGTTCATATCTATCTATCTATCTATCTATCTATCTATCTATCTATTTCAGTCTGTTCATATCTATCTATCTATCTATTTCAGTCTGTTCATATCTATCTATCTATCTATCTATCTATTTCAGTCTGTTCATATCTATCTATCTATCTAATTCAGTCTGTTCATATCTATCTATCTACCTATCTATCTATATCAGTCTGTTCATATCTATCTATCTATCTATCTATCTATTTCAGTCTGTTCATATCTATCTATCTATCTATTTCAATCTGTTCATATCTATCTATCTAACTATCTATCTATTTCAGTCTGTTCATATCTATCTATCTATCTATCTATTTCAGTCTGTTCATATCTATCTATCTATCTATCTATCTATCTATCTATCTATTTCAGTCTGTTCATATCTATCTATCTATCTATCTATCTATCTATCTATATCAGTCTGTTCATATCTATCTATCTATCTATCTATCTATCTATCTATCTATCTATCTATTTCAGTCTGTTCATATCTATCTATCTATCTATTTCAATCTGTTCATATCTATCTATCTAACTATCTATCTATTTCAGTCTGTTCATATCTATCTATCTATCTATCTATTTCAGTCTGTTCATATCTATCTATCTATCTATTTCAGTCTGTTCATATCTATCTATCTATCTATCTATTTCAGTCTGTTCATATCTATCTATCTATCTATCTATCTATCTATCTATCTATTTCAGTCTGTTCTATCTATCTATCTATCTATCTATCTATCTATCTATCTATATCAGTCTGTTCATATCTATCTATCTATCTATCTATCTATCTATCTATCAATCTATCTCAGTCTGTTCATATCTATCTATCTATCTATCTATTTCAGTCTGTTCATATCTATCTATCTATCTATCTATTTCAGTCTGTCTATCTATCTATCTATCTATCTATCTATCTATCTATCTATTTCAGTCTGTTCATCTATCTATCTATCTATCTATCTATCTATCTATCTATCTATTTCAGTCTGTTCATATCTATCTATCTATCTATCTATCTATTTCAGTCTGTTCATATCTATCTATCTATCTATCTATCTATCTGTCTATTTCAGTCTGTTCATATCTATCTATCTATTTGTCGATCTATCTATCTATCTTTCTATCTATTTCAGTCTGTTCATATCTATCTATCTATTTGTCGATCTATCTATCTATCTTTCTATCTATTTCAGTCTGTTCATATCTATCTATCTATCTATCTATCTCAGTCTGTTCATATCTATCTATCTATCTATCTATCTATCTATTTCAGTCTGTTCATATCTATCTATCTATCTATTTCAGTCTGTTCATATCTATCTATCTATCTATCTATCTATTTCAGTCTGTTCATATCTATCTATCTATCTAATTCAGTCTGTTCATATCTATCTATCTACCTATCTATCTATATCAGTCTGTTCATATCTATCTATCTATCTATCTATCTATTTCAGTCTGTTCATATCTATCTATCTATCTATTTCAATCTGTTCATATCTATCTATCTAACTATCTATCTATTTCAGTCTGTTCATATCTATCTATCTATCTATCTATTTCAGTCTGTTCATATCTATTTTTTTTTTTTTTTTTAATCATTTCACCCCGAGCAAGGCAGAAACGCCACTGATGTGCAGGGGGTTACATAAATGTAGAAAGATTAATTAGAAAAGAGTGAGGAGTACAAGCTAGTTAGAAAGGAACAATAGAAAACTGAGAAAGCAGGTGCAATGACAGGTACATGGGCGGAGAGAAAGGGAAGGTTATACAGGGGAGGGGAGAGAGCTAGAGGCCAGTGGTTAGTAGGTGAGTATTAACTTTGCTTTTAAATTTCTGGAGGTCGTAGCCGTCAGGAAAGCAAGAATACGGGAGTGAGTTCCACAGGCGGGAAGTGCGAGAGAGGAAGCTGCTGGAGTAGAATTGTCGTCTGCGTTTGGCTAACCTGACTGTGAATGGGTGGGACCCAGTTGCCAGTCTGGTTGAACGGGTAAACACCTGTTGAGGAGGCATCAGTGACTTAAGCTCATCCGAGCAGAAGCCATGAAGGTATTTATAGAAGAGACAGAGGGAGGCCACATTTCGACGATGGGAAAGTGGCTGCAGACGAGTCGCCAGATCAGAACCTATCACATTACAGACTCTCCTTTGGAGCTTGTCGAGAACACTGAGGAGAACGGCAGGGGCACCTGACCATAAATGGCAGCAGTACTCCATGCACGGACGGATGGTTGACTTGTATATATGCAGGATGGATTCAGGTGGAAAAAACATCCTGGATCGACATAGTGACCCAATCTTCTTAGCAGTAGATTTTGCTATGGATTCAATATAGTGCTTCCATTTGAGGTCTGAGGACAGGGTAAGTCCGAGGAGGCGTAGTGTATTACTCTCCGGGAGAATCATCTGGTCCATGCTTATGGGAGGCAGAAGAGGTTGCCTGTAATGGTTGACAGACAACAGCTTGGTCTTCGAGGAATTGAAGTTGACAAGCCACTTCTTGCCCCAGTTCACCACAGAGTGTAGATCCCGCTCAAGGTCAGCAGCGAGATTTTGTCTGTCCGCCACGACAGGTTTCTTACTGGAGCGGGAGTATATTGTAGTGTCATCTGCGTAGATGCCTACTTGGGACCTGATCTCATCTGGGAGGTCGTTGATGAAAATAAGGAAGAGCGTTGGGCCCAGGATAGAGCCTTGTGGGACACCAGCATTCGTGCTGTAGGACGAAGAGGCACGCCCATTCAGAACGACCTTCATTTTGCGGTTATTTAAGAAAGATTGGATTAGGTCAAGCAGGCGACCGGTAATACCATAACCGCGTAGTTTGCATAGGAGGCCAGGGTGCCAAACCCTGTCGAAAGCCTTGGAGATATCCAGAGCAACCGCGCGAGCCTCGTCAGACTCATCAAGGGCCTGTAGCATGTACTCCGTTACAGTAGTTAGCAGGTCGGCTGTGGACCTGTCAAATCGGAATCCATATTGCCTGTCGGAGAACAGTTTGTGGGCGGTGAGATGATGAACTATTTCAGCATTTATTATAGCCTCGAACACTTTCCCGAATATTGGTAGAAGACTGATCGGGCGATAGTTGGATGGGTCCGAGGGTTCACCACAGTTCTTAAAGACAGGAACGACTGAGGAGAATTTCCAGCATGCAGGAAAGCAGGAAGCAGAAAGGCAGTAGTTAAACAGTTTAGAGAGGACAGGGGAAAGTTCAGGGACACACCTCTTAAGGACTATCACCGGGATTCCATCGTCTCCACACGCCTTATGGGGGTCGAGTTTTGAAATTACTCTGGATACTATTGTCGGGGTACTATCTATCTATCTATCTATCTATTTCAGTCTGTTCATATCTATCTATCTATCTATCTATCTATCTATCTATCTATCTATCTATATCAGTCTGTTCATATCTATCTATCTATCTATCTATCTATCTCTCTATCTATCTATCTATCTATTTCAGTCTGTTCATATCTATCTATCTATCTATTTCAATCTGTTCATATCTATCTATCTAACTATCTATCTATTTCAGTCTGTTCATATCTATCTATCTATCTATCTATTTCAGTCTGTTCATATCTATCTATCTATCTATCTATTTCAGTCTGTTCATATCTATCTATCTATCTATCTATTTCAGTCTGTTCATATCTATCTATCTATCTATCTATCTATCTATCTATCTATCTATTTCAGTCTGTTCATATCTATCTATCTGTCTATCTATCTATCTATCTATCTATCTATCTATCTATATCAGTCTGTTCATATCTATCTATCTATCTATCTATCTATCTATCTATCAATCTATCTCAGTCTGTTCATATCTATCTATCTATCTATCTATTTCAGTCTGTTCATATCTATCTATCTATCTATCTATTTCAGTCTGTTCATATCTATCTATCTATCTATCTATCTATCTATTTCAGTCTGTTCTATCTATCTATCTATCTATCTATCTATCTATCTATCTATTTCAGTCTGTTCATATCTATCTATCTATCTATCTATCTATCTATTTCAGTCTGTTCATATCTATCTATCTATCTATCTATCTATCTATTTCAGTCTGTTCATATCTATCTATCTATCTATCTATCTATCTATGTATTTCAGCCTGTTCATATCTATCTATCTATCTATCTATTTCAGTCTGTTCATATCTATCTATCTATCTTTCTATTTCAGTCTGTTCATATCTGTCTATCTATCTTTCTATTTCAGTCTGTTCATATCTATCTATCTATCTATCTATCTATCTATCTATCTATCTATCTATCTATCTATTTCAGTCTGTTCATATCTATCTATCTATTTCAGTCTGTTCATATCTATCTATCAATCTAATCTATCTATCTATCTATCTATCTATCTATCTATCTATCTATTCCAGTCTGTTCATATCTATCTATCTATCTATCTATCTATCTATCTATCTATCTATTCCAGTCTGTTCTATCTATCTATCTATCTATCTATCTATCTATCTATCTATTCCAGTCTGTTCATACCTATCTATCTATCTATCTATCTATCTATCTATCTATCTATCTATCTATCTATCTATTTCTATTTCAGTTTCTATTCATATCTATCTATCTATCTATCTATCTATCTATCTATCTATTTCAGTCTGTTCTATATCTATCTATCTATCTATCTATTTCAGATCTATTTACATCTATCTATCTATCTATCTATTTCTAGTCTGTTCATATCTATCTATCTATCTATCTATCTATTTCAGTCTGTTCATATTCTTATCTATCTATCTATCTATCTATCTATCTATCTATTTCAGTCTGTTCATATCTATCTATCTATCTATCTATCTATCTATTTCCAGTCTGTTCATATCTATCTATCTATCTATCTATCTATCTATCTATCTATTTCAGTCTGTTCATATCTATCTATCTATGTTTCTATCTATTTTCAATCTGTCTATCTATCTATCTATGTATCTATCTATTTCAGTCTGTTCATATTCTATCTATCTATGTATCAATCTATTTCAGTCTGTTCATTTATCTATCTATCTATCTATCTATCTATCTATCTATTTCTATTTCAGTTCTATTCATATCTATCTATCTATCTATCTATTTCAGCTTGTCTATATTCATATCTATCTATCTATCTATCTATCTATCTATCTATCTATCTATCTATCTATCTATTTCCAGTCTGTTCTATCTATCTATCTATCTATCTATCTATCTATCTATCTATTTCAGTCTGTTCATATCTATCTATCTATCTATCTATCTATTTTCAAGTCTTATTTCATATCTATCTATCTATCTATCTATCTATCTATCTATCTATCTATCTATCTATCTATTTCAGTCTGTTTCTATGTATCTATTTATCTATCTATTTCAGTCTTTCATTCATATCTATTTATCTATCTATCTATCTATCCATCTATCTATTTCAGTCTGTTCATATCTATCTATATATCTATCTATCTATTTCAGTCTGTTCATATGTATCTATCTATCTATCTATCTATCTATTTCAGTCTTACTTATCTATCTATCTATCTATTTATCTATTTATCTATTTCAGTCTGTTTCATATCTATCTATCTATCTATCTATCTATCTATCTATCTATCTATTTCGTCTGTTCATATCTATCTATCTATTTATTGATCTATCATCTATCTTTCTATCTATTTCATTCATTCATCTATCTATCTATTTGTCGATCTATCTATCTATCTTCTATCTATTTCAGTCTGTCCCTTATCTATCTATCTATCTATCTATCTCAGTCTGTTTCTATCTATCTATCTATCTATCTATCTATCTATCTATCTATTTCAGTCTGTTCATATCTATCTATCTATCTATTTCATTCATTCATATCTATCTATCTATCTATCTATTCATTCATTCATATCTATCTATCTATCTATTTCAGTCTCTGTTCATATCTATCTATCTGCCTATCTATCTATCAGTCTGTTCTATCTATCTATCTATCTATCTATCTATTTTCCGTCTGTTTCTATCTATCTATGTATTTCAATCTGTTCATATCTATCTATCTAACTATCTATCTATTTTCAGTCTGTTCATATCTATCTATCTATCTATCTGTCTTAGTCTGTTCTATCTATCTATCTATCTATCTATCTATTTAGTCTGTTCATATCTATCTATCTATCTATCTATCTATTTCAGTCTGTTCATATCTATCTATCTATCTATCTATCTATTTCAGTCTGTTCATATCTATCTATCTATCTATCTATCTATCTAT